>KL271510.1:0-21819 GCA_000699545.1 Podiceps cristatus | reverse complement strand
GTCACCATTCAAATCGCAGGCTACTGGAAGCGACATCAGGCAAGACTGGTGCATTTGGACAGCCACGGGCCAGTTCTCAGCAGTAACACACCACGGATAACGGACCAGACTTCCAGCCAGCATCAAGGGTAAACAACAGGGCATAGGCTGACAGACCTTGACCTTTGAGGAAGAGGTCCAGGTTCCTACCACCACGAGCTTCCAGGATTATGCAGCTGGGCTCGTGAGATCATATATATTAGGAAAGGGATGTGCACAAGGACCCTAAACAAAGGATCTTTGTAGCTCTGCCTGAACTAAAAAAACAGGCCACCCCCTCATCACTGGCACAATATTTTACCAGCACACAGAATAACGGCTAATCCATTAAACCAATATGAGCAGGAGCTTGAAAATTAGCTGTTTTTAAAGGAATCTCGTAGCGTGCAGATCCACTCAATGAGTCTAAAGTTCTAGATAGGACCTCTTCCTTCCAAGCCCTTCCAAGGCTCCTCTAATACCCTCTGAAAAAAAAAATCAACCAAACAAAAAATTTAATATAATCTGTCACAAATGCATTGGACACAGCTCTCTTGTCCACTTGTATTTCCCAGTGCTACCGCTACTCTCACTACAGCTTTAGAAAATAGCATATTTTAACACAGCAATGATCCTAACTGCAGTACAAAAGGCATGCAAATGGAGTCTTGCTTGTCAACAAATGCTAACAGAAGCTCACAGAGGTCCATCTGGCATTTTCAGTAATTTATTGGCTTCTTTCATTGACCTCACCTGCTTTTTATTTATTTATTTATTTAATTTTAATCTACAGCAAATTTCTTACTTGTACAGATATCAGCCACCAGGCAGACTTTACCCACAGAGGAAAAGCTTCAGTGTAATGTTACCTCCTTTCTCTCCATTGCTGCTTTCACAATTTTGCAATGCTATTCTTGTTTCTGAACTTCAGCCATTCTTGCACACTGATTTATTCACCTCCCCTGCTAACCCATTCAGTGAGACTTATACCAAGTTTGAAAGCCAAATTCTGTTCTCTGTTTCATGCAGCTCCAGTTCTAGAATAAAAAACAGAAAGTAATAAGTACCGTCTAATTAACCTACATTGTAAATCTACAGGCACATGAACTCCTAATGCTAGGTGGCATTTAATTACGTGAGCAACCCTCTTGATTTAAGTGATATTTAACATGGATAAGAGTCTATTCCTCATGCACAAAAAAGTTCGAAAAGCGGAAGTTAACTTGCCTTCCTATTTTAGCTTCTAGTTAACAAGCATTCTATTGACTTGCTTTTTGCTTTACCATAATAATTCTCCAGATGCATTGTGTGTTTCTATCTGAGAGCTACTATCAAGCTCAGTTTAAGTTCCTATTTGAGTACACACTACTACTTTTATAGAGTTGTTCTTGTTACAGAAACTATAGAAAAAAATGTTATTTACCAAGTGTGGTAGGAGGCAATAAAGATAAATCTTGGGCGTTAAGACAAACACATTGTAATATAAATTTGATTGCAATTGACTGGAGATGTTGCCACATCAGAACTACTCTAGATTCTGTAGAGTAATTCTATCTTAAACCAAAGAATAAAGAAACAACACTCCCCTCTTTGCATAGTAACTGGCCTCTGTAATGTCAGCTATAATGAAAGTGCTTACTGGGAGAGTAAGGCACCAAAATACATACAGCTCTGAAATTTCTAAAACCCAGATCTAAGCCCGCTTTAGAAATATATTGCTAGTAAAACTGTTTCTTTGAATCACTCAGCTTTGATTTCCATCAAAAGTCTTATTATTCTAGAAGCCTCCCTTTTTACATCCTACTTTTACTGTAGCAACTCATCATATTCATTATCCAGTATATCTGATCACACAAATCACTGTGCTCAGTAGAGATGCTGTAGAAATTAAGGTAACAGGAAATCCCTTCTTCAAGCTTTCCCATGACAAATATGGTTTTCAATAAAATGATTCCACTGGCCAACCTGGGATTTTCTGCTCACACTGAGCATGACATATTTTGCACCTATGAAGTCAATCAAATGCCAATGTTATTTTTAATTTTATTACCCAGAACTGGTAGAGAAGTTTCAGTAAAAATAATTTATACCAACTGTTTCTGGTTAATGGAAATTCAAAGTCTTCAGACAGTGAGTTTTTATTTCTGGTGCTTGAATTCTCAGAGAAATAGTGAAGTATAATTGATACCACACGCTTTTTATTGTTTTCCACATGAAAGAATCACGATTTTCAGTGGATCATCGAATTATGTTGTGACATTGTGCCAAATCATCAACCAGCAAAGTCACATGTGATGAAGGTACAGTGTTCAAAATGGAATAGCATGTACCATATCTTTCAATTGAAGGTTTATTTCAGTTTGTCTGAGTACACCCAGCCAAGAAATTTTCTGGGGTTTTCCGCAGTCTACAAAGTACCTCCTTGTAAATTACTGGAACAAGTCCAAGAAAACATGCAAATATTCATTACCAAACAACATGATTACAAAACACTATCATTTCAAAGTCTACACTACATTAGAGCCAAGTCAGTTGCCACTTTAGAAATGTTATTAACTACCGAATACGAAAATAACTGCATCTACCATATTTCAGGAATATCACTGTCATAGAAAAACAGTCTCTTTCTCCCTTGGTTGTGCCTGCTAAAGTACTATGTTTGCTAATTGTTTTGAGTATTAATTTAGCTGCTTTACACATCTGCTTCACAAAATCACAACTAAAGGAATACTTTTAGAAAATTCTGCAGATTTTTCAGCTTTGGAAAAAAAGTCTTTTCACTTTGTGTACAAGTCTACATCAGATTCAGTAACTGAATCCATTTATCATTCTTTGACTCATTTTGTGATGCTACTTCACACCTCCACTTCTGCTGCTTCTTTCAGCTGAAAACGTGCTGGAAGGAGAACATCACCTTCATGACACGTGTCTTACACAATGGAGCAATTAGGTACATATCCAAGAATTACAATTCCAGCACCTAGTGACAGTCAAAACCTCTAAAGTTTGCTGCTAATTACAAAGTCATTGCAGTGCTTCTAGTTTGGATAGAGCTTTAATGCAGGGGAGACATCTTCCATTCTCAGAAAGCTCGCTCTTCACGACCAACAAAGAACAACATAACACAGGGAGCGACCAGCTAACAGGAGTGTGTCTGGAGTTATCGCAAGTCTAAAATAATGAACATAGTATCAAAAGAATTCATCAGAGACTGATGAATTAAAACTTTAACAGTTCATGATGCAAATATTACCAGCTAAAGTGCAATTGGCATTTTTTAATATAATGCTAGGATTTTTTGAAGAGAAACAGGAAACAAGGCAAAATTTATCTCTCAGTACTTCTCTGGCAGGAAATTTAATTTTTCGCCTTCTGGAAGGGTATCAGTCGTAAAGACTTTTCAAAGAACACAATGGCAGTATGACCTAAATCAACAGTTTTAAAGAGAGGAAATGCTAAATTTATGGCAGGGACTACGTTATAACCCAGTATATTGGCCTTTGTCAGAGACAGAACAAACAAACATGGGGTTTCAGTAACTCTGTGGATGACTTTGGAATCTTTGTCACCATGGTTCTTCCAAGTCACAGATGAATTTATGAAAGAAGCAACTGTCCCTCAAAACCGGAGCAGGCAAACAAGACTGAGGAAGAGCCTCTTTAGTCCTGCACACAAAATATGAAACAGCAATCTTGTTATTTAAAAGTTCTCCCTATTTTTTGCCTCCGTGAATATTCCCTTGTTTAAAAATAAATTATCAATATTAAAAAATTCATTTACATCAGATGAATACCAAAAGTCTTAATGGCAGGTTTCTCCACGGCTTATTAAGACCTTTATTTACTGATTAGACCAGAAGTAAAAAGCATAAATAATGAGATGAAAAAACAACACAAACAATTCGAGCTGATGTTCATCCTACAAGATTTTTGGATTTGATTGACTGACCTTGAAAATTGGGCCACATTATGATCAATGACCAGCTGCATTCCCATCAGGATAAGGTTAGATGTTTGCCCAGGCTGGCAATCCTCATCGGAATGGTGTGAACTATTTTTGGTCCATTTTGATCCAACCCTGGCACACCCTGGGTGTACTGTTTGAAGTGTTCTGCACACACAGGCATGGGGTATCTGCACAGCTGCCCATCTGGCAGCCCTTCTTCTTCCCTACCTAAAGACCCAGCCTACAGCCGTTTGACCTCCAGAGGGAAGTGTGGGAGGACAGGCCAAGACGTTAATTCCTGGACACATTTAAGGGAGGTTCTGGGATTTGGTAGCTGCAGAATAGAACAAGGCCTCTAACGTTTTCCATAACAAAATGAGAACTTACGCACTCTAGAAATATTGCATTTTCCTTTGATAGGATGTTCAAGGAAGGAATGAGAATGCTTGATTTTTTTCTTGAGAGAGCAGAAAAATATCCAAGAATTCTCTTTCTGATGAGAGATTCTGCAACATTTATCCATTTACTCCATAGAGAAGTATCTGTCGCATACAAGGTGGAAAAAAAAAATTTTTAGTAGCATACATGTATCTGAGGTGAAAACAGAATGTTTAACTATCAAATACATAGATATATAAATATATTTTGAGTGCAAATACCTATCTAGTGACTAAGTTTTTACACCACTCAGAGGATATTTTTTTATTTGTCTCTATTTTCTAGAATTGCTTATGAATGCAGGATTACCCTTGCAGCTATCTTTGTTTTATTTTGCTCTCCTACTTACTTTTTTTTTTTTTTTTTTTTTAATTACACATTCCTGGGTGTCTGCCTAAGGGGATTTGGATGTTCTCAAAGAAAAGGAATGCTTAAGTCTGCCTCAGCAAGGGGAAATAAGATGTGTTTTTGCTGGAAATTGCTACAGGGGAAAGAAAAGGAAAAGAAAAGGATTGGGGAGGAATCTGAAGTATTAAAACCCATGTAAGTCCAACTCCCTGTTGTGAATTCAGCAGCAGTTTACAGCCAGTTTTGATCTGTGTGTCTTGCCCTCATTTTCCAAAATAATTTGCATTTATGTTAAACACAGACCAACTTCAACCTCTAAAAATGTTAAAACCTCTCACAAATGAGTTTCTGTGAAAATGCTGTTGGATAAACAATACTTTAAAAAGTCAAGACACTGTAACAAATAATTGGGATGATGACTACAGCCATGAAATGCTTTTGCCAGGGGCAAATAAATTAATAATCTTGCTGTTGTACCATAGCATATCTTATGCAAAACGCCTGTCTTTAATATTTATTTAGACATGTGCAATGAGATATGAAGCTATGGTTTCTGTAAAATCCCCTGGAGGAAGCTTGTAGAGCCAATACATCAGGGTTTTCTTTTGATGCTGTGTTCTGTAATACCCTTTATATGTGTTTCCCAGCTCTACATATATAAGATTAGAAGCAAAACAGATCGATTCTCCAGCTGAAATTTTGCCATGTGGCTTGAGAGGTGGCAACGCGTTCTTTAGGGTACTGTCACTCCACATTTCCTGCCTCCTTGAAAACTTTATTTGGAGGGAGGCACTAACAGTAATGATATGTGATGATGAGGAAGCACCACTTTCAGACTGCATTCCACTCCTTCAGGTGTATTCTGAGGATTTACTACGAGTGCCTATGAGAAATGTACTTTCAAGCCATAGGGATACTCTGTATTTCTGCACATTGGCATGTATCCCTTTCTCAAAAATATCCCACAGAGCATATTCCCACTTGTAACACAGAACCCATCTGGAAATGCTTCCAATTGCACACAGTTCCTATTTCTTTCTTGAATATATTCCACAAAACGACCAAACCAAATGGGCGGAAGCATAAACTTTTAAACATAAACAAATGAAGCGCAAGGCAGTCCACCTCAGATTTGCGTGGCTTGTTCAACCCCAGCTAAGTAGCTGAATTAACAACATTTTTACCAGATACCTAATGACTTTCTGATTTTCCATTTACTCTTAAGCAAATGATTTAGGGTGGAATATTTAAAAAACAATATTAATTCTGTGAGAAGGACAATGTGCTTTCACCTTGTTACTGCTACGTACCCACTGTGGTCAACTAATTTCTTTGCATCGTTTCGCAGCCTGTAACAACTTTGGACTTCGGGGCCAATAGCGTGAATGCAATTATCTCCTTTTTTATTTCACGCTCTCCTGTGAGAATATTCTGAGCCATCTGTTGTCAGCACCAGTAGGTCTGCAGTCCGTGTAAGTGAGTAAATTAGTTCAGGGTCAAAGAACAGAAAAATGTCTTTTCCCAAATGCTGGTCACTATATTGCCTTGCAAGTCACACCTGTCACAACAACCCCATCCTAAACATGCTCTATGCCCAAAACTCATCACAAGAGCCACGAGTTGCATGCTTCTAAGATACAAATTTTTTTAACTTTTCGTAGGAGTTCTCACAGTGGATCAGTATAAATAATGAGCGAATGTTCTGTTCATTTTTAAAAGGTGTTTCCTTGCTGAACTCTGTTTTAGGACTTAATTTGCTTCGATACAATTAACCACAGGGAAGAAACAGCCCTTGTGAGCACGAAGGAATGATTCCCAGAGACTGTCACCACTGCTAACAGACAGAGCTGTCACCAAAGCAAGGAAGATTTAAATCCCAGCTGGGACTCCAGGGACTCCCCAAAGGAAGCCATCCAGGAGACAGATGATGAACTAATTCTCCACTTCCCAGCTTAGCCACGCTATGGTGAAGATAATCTGACAGCTTTGGCATTAAACAGCTCCAGGCTTCAGTCAGATACAACAGGTTTAGTAAACCTAAGCAAGGACCTATAGTTGGGCTGCTTTTGTTAGAGGTGGTCAGATGTGGATTTTGGATTTCTCCCCCGCCTCTGGCAGCGGCAGTACTTTACTGCCATAATGCCCCAAATCAGGAGACCCAGGTGCCAGAGCATGCCTTGTTCACTTTTGTAAGCAGAGAACCAGCTTGTGACCTGGGAACAATGTCCTCTGACAAGGACCTCACATCCTTCCCCAGAAACTCTGCTTAGCTTAGGGGAATGTAGATTGTGTATCAAAAATAAACCAAAATGCCACAGTTCTTTCCAAAATGAGACGGGATTAGAATACCAACGGGGAGGATCAAATTCAATTTTGGCATCTGGAACCAAACTCTGCAGTATTAGCACATTTTTTTTTTTGGCCCTCTTTTGGCTTATTTAGCCAGTAGCACTGGCTCTGCAATTACATTGTTCATTATTGCAAAGTAGTAATTATCTCTCCCTATTTTATTCACATTTGTCACAGCAACTTCCAATCAAGTGCAAAAACTTTATACAAGATAAATGTGACTGAGCAAATCTGAAATTCAACATCACTTCTCCCTCCCTTTAAAGGCAGCAGATAAAGAATAAAAACATTCCTGGAAGAGTAACTTGATTAATAGAAACATCTGCAGGCCCAGTGTTGAAAAAGTAAATCCTCCTCCCCCTCTTCTCCTTGTACTAGGAAATCTATCAATATAGACTGATAAATATCCCATTTTCCTAATAAAAGAACATGAATGAAACAGCTGAGATATATACTGTTATGTGTGTAGAAAGGCTAGGGGAAAAAAAAAAAAAAAGATAAGCTAGGAATGTAACATGATTTTAAAGAGGAACTATCACTGACAAGAGGTGTCGTGTGTTGTCCCGTCCCATTGTCCCATCCCCCCATCCCCTCCCCCCGTTTTTTGGGGGTTTTTTTGGTTGTTTTTTTTTGTTTGTTTTTTCTTTTTTCTTTTTTTGGTGGAGTTGGTATTGTTGTCATCTTTATAAAGCCGTAAATACCAAATACTGCTGATACTAAAATAGCTGTAGGAGAAATACTTCAATACTGGCACTGCCCAAGCCAATTTGAAAACTCATTTGATTACACTAATCCCAAAATACCGTGTCAGGGATTTCCAGCTAATAGCTTTCCTAACTGTAAATTTCAAAAGGTAGCAAAAGCTCATGACTGTCAGACTGCGCTGCTAGATTTCCATAAATGTACAGAAAGGTCAAATGTGTTTCATAAATTGGATGTTAAAACCTATGTTCAAGGAATACTACGGTTAATGCCTGAGGCCTGACCATCGGAATATTCAACCGTCCTATCACAGGTTGCCAAAAAAAGCCTTGAATGGCCGTTACAACATCTTGTAGCAGTTCTCAAAAAAGTTCTGCTCAGGACTAACCTCATCCAAAAGGCATGAAATACTAAATAGAGTGCATTGGTATAAGGGATGTATATAAAACCCATCCCTTTCAGCAAAAGCCATGAATGAATGCTTCAGGGATATCTACTTCCCCTTAACTTCTCCTTGGAGACAGGCACTCCTTATGCATATCATGTCCATATTATGTTTAATGCTACAGATAAAATATTGCTACTTTGACCTTCAGGCAACCAGAGCATCTACAATCCATGTCATAGCTAATATGACGTGACAGGAAACAAAAAATACACTTTCAGATCTTTTCTGTACTTTACCTGTTCTGGTTCAAAAAGGTGGACTTCCCCTACCAACATCCCTTCTTCATATATTGTATAAATTATATCAATATTTTTCAACCATGCATGATGCTGCTTAGGCATACTTTCATTTCTACTATTCCACTTGCTGTCTACAATGATGAATGTGAATGATGAGATTTTTTAAAAGGCTGATTATTATTGTCCAATCACAACTTCCATTACACCCAGGAGAGTCTTCCTGATGTCTTTAATATGAACAGACTCTGGCCAACAGAGCACTTTTGAAAATTCCCTCCTGAGTGACAGGAGGAAAGCACAAGCCACCATAACCACATTAAGAAATATCAGAAACATATAAGCTGTCTGTTACCCAGATCTTTTCAAAATTAATCCCCCCACCCAGCAAAAATGACAGGCAGACAGACCTCTGCCCCCATGTGGAGATGATCACAGGAGTGAGGGTTGCATTTCTAAATAAATCCTTATGCACTCTCCACAGAGACTGCATAAGGCAAGGCAGAGAACAAAAAGAAGGGGCCAGAACAGCAATTCATTCCATATTCTTCCAGGAATATATTATCTTTTTGTTTTAAAACATTCAAGTCTTCTTTACCTTTACATTACTTGCTCCAAGATCACTAAGAAAACAAGAAAAAATTATTCAATTTCCAGATAAATTGGTATTATAACAATTTAAGGTTATGACAGGAAGACAAACATGCCTGCTATTGCTTCTTATTATTCTGGTAATTGTTCCTATTCTATTTTTTCTGGCAAAAAGTAGGATTCACAAACAGGGGAAACCATGCTCCAAACAGCACATTATTTCATTATAAATTCAAGGCTTCGTAAGTGGCAATAATGTACAACAGAACACGGGAGTCACCAGTGTAAGCTGCTGCTGCTGCTGCTGCTATGAAATCTGTTGGAAAATGTTTCTTTTGTGTCTGGCAGGGTGCATGCCTGTCCTGAGCTGAATAACCAAGCTTCCGCTGGGAATCCTGCCCACAGGAAAGGCATATACGACAAAAAGAATAAATAAACCCCCAATTTTCTGTCAAAAAACTCATCAGGAAACTTTTTCTCACCCTTTGTACAGAGCGCAATGCCTCACTGCAGAGGAGATTCAGTTGCATAAACATAGGTGTCCAGCGGCATTTTAGCTGCCTCGAGGCACATGAAAATGTCTCCATGAGGCTGACTCCAGGAAATGTGCCCTTCTGGGCAAACGCAGGCCCAAGTGAGTTGCCCGAGGGCAGTTTGCAGAGCACAGCAGGGCTATGCTTAGGCAACTGAATCTCCCTCCACAGCGTATGCCTCACCAGCATCAGGTCTGCATGTTCATAAATTCGAGGGGGTTTTTTTGTTATGAAAACAATTTGAAAACAAGAGAGTAAAAAGCAGTAGTGAGGCAGAGAGAGACTAGAAAATATATACAGAGATGAGGGGGGGACAATAAACAGAGGAAGAACATGGACTTAAGTGTAGAGTCTGGAGTTACCAGACAGGGACCCCGAGGCAGGAAATCCTACCTGTAAGGCTCTCTGCAGCCATCCACTCCTGCAAGCCTCATTCACATTTGCCTTCACTTTCTATCTCACCTCACAGGGTGGAACAGAATCTGAGTGCTGCACAGTGGTAACAGGTGGTGATAATCCCATGGATTTCCTTGAAGATATTATGGGAAATGAAGTTTTCACTGCTTGGTCCACGCTACTAATGTAAGCATGTGAGCAAGAGCACAGGGGACAGCTGGGAGGGGAGGATCTGCTACTGATTAGACGAGAGGGGTATCGTACACTTTGCATGAAGGCTCCAGGACTAGAAATCATCCCATGCCAATGTCGGCATATCCCTCTGAATGTTAATGTTACCGATTCCTTAGCATTCTAATTCCAGCTGATGTATTTAGGGGCAGCTAAGGGGTGAAAAGCTCTGCTTTCCAAACACACATTCGGCACACAGTAATGCTTACTTGTTCTGGAGGCACTGCGCTCTTCCTGCGCCTGAAAAAAAGAAAGCGACCCCAGTGAACATAAAGAAGTTATTTCTTTGTTCATCCCGAGCGTGGAGAATAATGCTGATGCCTTGAAGTTATCAAAAGAGTTATTTCCTGAGAAATATTTTATAAGTTACTTCAGAGTGATTTTCTAAGAGATCACCACAGCTGATAGTCAAAATAAATCAAATTACAGACAATATTGTACAAAGGTCCTCAATTAAACCACCAATTCCATCTAGGAAGACAGGTACTACACATATATATGCCATAAATTGCCAAAAGCATCCAATTTTAAGCAAGGGCAGAGTATTACAGTCTTCATTCACCATTCCCGTCCATACAGGTACAGTGTGCATCATGACCAGATACTGGGGTACACTGCAAGGCAATCGAGAACCCCAGTCTACCCATTACTCAGACTGGGCAGCGTCTCGGGCCGTCTGCCAGAGCTGTTTTGCATTGGAAGCTCCACTGAACTTAGAAACATAGACAGAGCCATAAATACAAAACTGGAGCACACTTAAAAACCACCCAGTGTAAGCCGTGGGTTTTTACACTGATTTTGCAGTGGTATAAAATGGTTACATCCAGAGCTGAGAAGCAATGAATCAGTCATTCCGTGCTGCATATGCACTCAAACAACAGGGCCCATCTTACAGTCAACGTAATCACTTTTCATTTCTAGGATCAAACAATATCTTAACCCTCCTTCGAGGAAATCACCGAGGAATCTACGTTACAGAATGGACCACAAAGCAAACACCGCTACGATGCACTGAGCTACCTTCAAGCCTGGAAACCATACACTTGAGACTGCACAGCCCTTTCCCCAAATTAAGACGACCTGAAAATTGGGTTTGTTACCTCCGGCCAAGAGCTAGGCTCTGCTGCCCAGACTAGCATCAATGCTAGTTTATCTACATGGTATTGAGTTGCACCTTATGGCCCCTCCAAATCACAGCTAGCTTAATGGTCTTTCCCCGCCTTTTCCAGTGACTTTTGTACTAATTATGAGAAAAATGTCAAATGGTATTTAATACATGGGATCTCATCAAATGCAAATCAGCAGGTCCACAAATGTAACAAACTTGATCACAGAGCTAAACAGACAAATAAGCAAAATACCCCCAATTATTTGCAACCATGTCATTAATATTAAATCTCCTCAAGTCTGAACCCACTTTAAGAAGTTCAAGTTCATTCTGCTGGAATACAATGTATTCATGTTTGATGCTACAGCCAGGAAAAGACAGACATTACTAGCTCCATGTCCTTGTCTCAAATGCCTTCCGTCCAGACCTTTGATGTGGATACAGACTACATGCCGCTCAATTTCATGTCAGTGTTCCAGTTTACTTTGCCTCTTACTTTACATACAACATATGTTCAGTTATTATTGGTTTTCTGCATATTACATCACTTTTACAAGTGACCTCATGAACTTGCACCACTAATTCAAAAGGATTAGCGACATTTGCTCAACATTTCTTTGAACTTACTCCTACTAACGGATGAGCTGTTGAACAGAAGTTCTATCCTCCTGCTAAAATAATAGAAAATAGGCTTTGGTATCTGTTTAAAACATGTGTACCAGCAGGCAATCTCCTGTTACAACAGGGAATTACTTTTGATAACACACAGAACTTTGATCAAACCCTTATACTCTGTTGAAATACATTCACCCCTATTGTCTTATGCAGTTCCAGTGGCAGCTACTTCAGCTTCAATTACTGCAGCCTGGCTCTGATAGATCACAGAATAAAGTAGGCACAGTAAATTATTCAGAGTTCTAGATTATATGCTTCCAAAATATTCCCACTGAACTTGAGGATATAAGGCATTCAGCAGTTTACAGCTCTCAAACAATATTTTGCACTGAAAACGCTATTTCTTTAAAACCAAGCAAACAGAAAAGCCAAAAAGAAAACAATTTTTGTACTTCAGAGAAAAATCTACCTTTAATTAAGACGATAAACAAACTATGCAGCCATTTTTCATTTTAGTTTTCTAACGTGTTACTTTCCACTGTGGTAAATATTTGGGGTTTTGTATTCTCCTTCACATTTGTAAATGGAGAAACATGAGGAGAATGAACAAATGAGTAGACAAAAAATAAACAAAAGGGAGTGCAGTGCAAAACCAATGTACGTTTTTTAACTGAAAATTGTCTCTGTCCCATTTGGCTGTTACACCATCTTTGCTGTAGTGTCAGAAGCAAAGGTTCATAGTTCTATGGCCAAGCCACCTCCTGATACGAGCCTTCAAGAGATATAGGAAGTTACGTGGCTAATACATGCAACCTCCAGGCTGCAAGCACAAAACAAAAGATCTACCCTGTCAAGAGTAAGGCATCTTCAGCAACAAGAGAGTTGCAAGACTTTACTCATCTCTCAAATGGTATTACTACCATCCTTCCAGGTTTAGGAAGCAATTGAACAGGGCTTCTGTAAATATCATTACAAAGACCCTTTCATTTGTACATCTTTTCTAGAAAATTACAGTAAATCAAACATAGGGTGGGTTGGCTGGTTTGTTTGGGGGTTTTTTGTTTGGTTTTTGGTTTTTGTTTTTAATACATGGAACTAAAACATATCCACATTCCTGCCTTAATTCACCTTTTTTTTCTTTCCCTTCTATTTACAACTTTTATTTCATGGAACTGGATCCACAGTTTTGGTAAGTTTTGGATGCATCCATAAGTATGTAGGATACACATTCTGAAAACACGTACAACCAAACAATCTTTAAGATGCTTGGTACACAAATAACTTTTGCCACACACTCATTCAGTTACGACTTGCTCAGACTCATATAAGCACACTTAAGCAAGTAATAATGTTAGAACTTGCTTCTCTAAAACCTGGACATGAACAGGTTATGATTGAGATTATGGTATGTGCTTTAACAGGTCTTTAACAAAAAAGTACCCTTTAAAATTAATTTTACAGTAAGCAGATATGTTATTTTCTCACTGTTAACAAAATCTTCCTTTCCTAATATTCCTCAAGAATTTCACCGCAGACTAGACCGGAAATGGGAATGAATTCACAAACAGCTAATGACGGTGGGATTCTTCTTTGAAAAACAGTTTACTTTATATCAGGACATGGGTACAGAAGGAATAAAATTTTAAAACCCATTTGTATTTCTTGGTAGACGTGAAAAATATTTAGAGATCTTCCCAGTTACACTGCTGCAAAGAAATTGCAGGCAAAACGAAAAAGCCTTTGGCCTGAATGAGGTTAGATTTTCACAAAGGTAAAATCACATATCTAAGTTGTCATGTCTGGTACCCCACTTGAGTTTATAAAATCCGTAATTCATTCCATCATGTTTACTTGATATAGATGGAAGCATTAACATCAGGAAGAGAGAGAGAACTGTAAATCAAGAGAGAAGAAAGAAGTGAAGCAAGAAGAATAGGGAAGTGTTTTCAGACGTATGTTATACAGGTAAAAAAACAGAAAACATATGTTCACAGAGCACCCACTATGCTTTCTCCAATTGTTCATATCCAACTCTTGTTTCTCCCTTCTCCAAATACAGAGAAGCCCACTCTTATTATGTGCACACAGCACTTAGCACAACTGTCACGGTCCTCTAGACATTACTGAAATACAGAGGACAGATAAGATAATGGAACACACACAGCTCAATCTCAACCAATCTCTAGATAAGACTATTTTCCCTGAAACAATCAGCTCTTTAAAGAAGCATGCATCTTTCACCTATTTGCTATGTTTCATAACATTTGTTTTATATATAGAAAGATGGAGGGAGGGGGTATTGTATGTTAAAATTAAGTGTCATGTCAGTCCAAGAATTTGACACAAAACAATACAACATACTGTTATCCTACAAGTCTAACCTGGGTTGGAAATTGGTCAGTGCTGCACGGTTTGAAATACAGTTTGTGTATTGTCACATATTTTAAATACACAGGTAATAATATATATCAAACACAGATTTTTTTCACATGGGGAAAATAAATAAAGAAAAATAATTATAAAAACATAGCCAAATGTTAAGTTAACCCAAATCCAAAGAATAACCCCTAGGCAACCATAAATTGTGTGGTGTTCTTAATTGAAAAGCCACTGCTGCATTGGTGACTTGGGGGGCAGGGTCAGGGGAGATGAGAGTGTTCTGTTGATCAAATAAACCACCATATTTAATGCATACTTAATATTACCTAGTTTATTTGAGCAGATAATGTAGATTGAGAATGTTACATTAGCCCCATGGTATACAGCAATTATATCCATTGCCAAGTGCTTTCTCATCATCTACTCTTAAATCCTGCTGGCAGAAAACACCCAATGCCAAGTAACGATTGAGAAGACACAGATCTCCTCTGCCTCTCGCTTATCCACTGAAGGCTGACCAAACTAAAGAACATCTCTACTCAACCTGATACTCACCAGATGGCTATTAATTTTAATGATAACAGAAGAAACTATAATGGGAGTGCACCTTGCAGTTCTGTTCAATACATAAGAAATTTAAAGTTTACAAAATTTTACAACTCCACGCTATTTACTAAAATAAGCTAGCGCAGCATCCTCCCCTCCTCTCTCACTAATAAGACAAAGTGCAATTCACAATGTGGCTGTCCTATCCATTAAAAATTCACGTGAGCCAGTATCAATCTGCTGGTCGATGCTGAGCAATCTTCTTTTTTGTTCAGCAGTATCTGTCTCCCTTCAGCTGGGTCACAGAAACAGATCTTCAGCTAATGAAAAGTCAACATAAGGCTCTGGATCTCTGTGCATGTGTTAGTTTACAGTCCACTCACAACAAGAGCTGACACTTTCACTTTGCAGTTCAGTTTTCTAATTTTTCAGTCTTTAAATTTTTACCCTTTTTTGTCTGCATGCAATTTCCTTGAAAAACTTAATGAAAAGATGAACTTCCAGAGGCTGTAACTCATCCTAAAGAAACCTCTGATCTATGAAGCTTAAAAATATCAGAGGAGAACTTTTAAAGCCGTTGACTAACATTTCAGACTCGAATGCCAAAAGCTAGGTTCAGATCACTGTTTACACACTTGATCCTCACGGGATGGGAATTTAACACTTTTGAAAATGGCAGACCTAATAAAGAAATAGTGGCAGAGCTTGACTGCCTCCTCCTGAGATCTTGACATGTTTTGCAACTTTGCCTTTCTACAGTGAGATAGAACTGAAGAATACTATTTGAGGGAAATGAGTTTGTCTTGAAGGTACTTGCATTGCAGCACATTAAGCTGTAGCCAGATAAAAAATACGAAGCAAGTTCTGCCAATTATTATGTTTCTGTGAGTTTACTGGGACATGAGTTTACCCATCACAACAGGTGACTTACTGATTTGACCTTTCAAGAGACTAACTGGTAAGCAAATTTCAAAGTTACATGCCTGACTGCATAAAGATGATGAATTCTGAATCGCCTACAAATCCCGACTGCAGAGCACTCATAGCCTTCTCCAATAGGAAACAAACAGAGCCACATGACTTATCTGAAACTCAATGCTATTTGAATTTCAAACATTTGATTAACACGATGAAAAATGCAACCATAAATAGCAGCATTCAACAGGCAAGAAAGAATATATTCAGCCTCATAGATACTCCTTCAGAGGATACATAAGTTAAATTATTCAAAAAGCTATTCACTGTAGACTTTTCATTCAGATCTAGTTAAAATGTAAACAACCCTTGAAAATTTAGTTTGTTTTTCCACTTCCTGTGTTATGCAATGTACTCAAGTTACACAAGGCTGTTTTTTCAGCTGGATCACAACATGCTAGCATTTACAGACCAGTGCTGATGTTTCATTAATGATCTCCATAACAAGAAGATCATTGTTTTGTTTTATGTAAATGCTGGCTAAGTTACAATCACATTAAAATTTACTACATTCTTTTCGGTGGCCCAATATCAGAGAGAAGGTCATGCTTCCTACCAGTAAGGACACTCCCAACAATGTGTAGGCTATTTTGGGCGAGTGCCTGGTGATTAAAAAAGCCACATAGTTAATGCAGTCTGCCAGCAAAAGAGGAAATCTCAGTTGTTCATGTCAACACAAGAAGAGAACTTAGTTCGTTAGGTGACATTCAGAAAAAGGTTTTGTACAGCTGAAACTCTTCCCAGCCAAAGAGCTGGGCCTAACAGCTGACTCGGAATACAGTTTCAAATTCTAGCTTTACCACAGACTTCAGAGCATGGCCAGGCCAATTCATTATTTCATTCCTCATTTATCAACCACAAACTAGAAACACTATTTTTCTTCCCTTTTCTTAACTATTGATCTAAACTGTAGGCTCACTAGTTAGGAATATGTAAGTAGGTGCAAAACAGTACAAAGCAACATAGCATCCCAGGCTGTAACTGAGAACAAGTAGAAGATCTCAGTGTACATGTCAAGTAAAACTAACTCGGAGAGTAACATTTTCAACTGAGAGTCAGTGAGGTTTACGTTCACAAACCGCCCAGCAAGCATCTTTTCCTAAATCAAAGCCTTTTGTCATAGTAATGAATTATTATCATATTAAAACCCAAACCCAACCAACCAGACACACAAAAACCCCAAACAAACAACAACAAAAAAGCAAAACGCACTCTACATAGAGTCACACTTGATTTCAGGTACAAACTGGCAGGAAAATGCTGACCACTCATGTAATACTCAAACTGAACTCAAACTAAACAGTTTGGAAACTATTCTAAACTGAAAACGAGGTTTTCAGAACAAATGTTCTTTTACAGTGTTAGTACTCATGTCACTGAACACAAAAACATGCACAAAAATCCAACCAATGCCCTCCGCACATGCAGAATCTGACTGACACTTAGAAACGCGGCTTTTATTCAAACTGGAAATCCTTTAGGGAAAAACCACCACAAGAATAAAATATCTGCAATAAACAAATAAGATTTTTTAAAAAAAAAAGCTAAAAATAAACCATGACATTACTAACAAATGCTTTCAACAAATATCCCACGTTTATAGTTGTCTTTGCTAGTTTCCTGAGGCAACAAGTCTTGTTAAGAAAATGCTGCCGCTAGCCTAGACAGGGACTGCCACTCCTCGTCGTTGTGTAAGGTAGGCGGCAGAGAAGCATTTCCCAAAGGACATGACACCTAATCATCAGACACAATGCCTCCTTCTCTCATGAATATTTGTGGGTCTCATTTGGCTTCTTTCAGAAATACTGAAACGTTAGATAACTAAAAGTGTAGTAAGGAACCAAGTATATCGATACCTACATGCCCAGTCACTGCTTGGACACACAATCACAAACGGTGAGTCAAGTTTTCTTCTGAATGAACCTAACAACGCCGGCTGCCTCTGTTCTTGCAGCTCTGAAAATGTTAGAAAAGCACGGTAGTGTGGTTCAGTAAAATAGCTATAGTATGCAGGAAATAGCGACAGCTACATTGCATCGAAGCTAAAAATACATTATAAGGTGCGTCAAATATGCTAGAATGTAGTTTTATAGGAACCTTGAACTCTGCATAATTACTTCTAACAAACTCATATGTAAAGGAAGTGTTAACTTTTCTCTATAGAAAAACATTCCGGTTTTATCTCTTGCATTCACATTTTCCTAGGTCACATCTTATCCGAGTAATCCACAGCAGTGCATAGCCACAGCAGTGAGAGTTTGAGCATGGATCAAGATCTGGCAGGTGCCTCTGGAGGAAGGCTGCAAAAACACTGCAAAAAATATTGGTTCAAGTTGTGAGATCAGCAGGGAATACACCACTCATTTTGCGCTTTTGTTCTTCTGCTTGGAAGAAAAATAGATGAGTGCATCTTTCCAGATTTCTTGGAGAAAGATCTAAACACAGAGAAAGACAGCCAAGAAAGGAAGGGTTGAGAACTTGACATGTGTAACAGCAACAATTATCTGAAGGGAAAAGGCAAAGAGGAGAAAAAAGCTCCTGAGAAACAGATTTTGTATCATACCTAATCTACTCGAAGGATTCTACTAAAATAAGGCAAAAGGTTCAGTGGATTTGAGAACACAACTGTAAAAATCTTCCAGTGAAACAGTGCTGGCATTTTGCAATAGCTAAAATTCTGGTTCCCTCTATTTTGCATGCAAAAACACCTCAACTTAGATGAAATGATGAGTTCCTTCTGCATCTCATTTACCTTATCCCTAGTCTTCAACATATTCTCTCATAAACTTACATACAAAACTAGGGAAATCTACCTAAGCTTCCACAAGCATTGTTCTTCCACAGCCTTTCTGCTCGTAGCCTATGCCTACCTCAGAGTCCTTCACCATGTATACACAAGGATGTACGTACTTTTACTAAGAATAAGAACACCAAATCCAAAATGTCTCACAGAAATGGTGAATTTCTGCTGTTCTCCCTCCAGACACAACCACGTAAACACTCAAGGTCTTTTCGGTACCGGACAGCGAAAGCTGTTTCAATAAAATCAGCAGTTTTTGGCAGGTAATGCAATAACAGGAGCAGATGGTACAAATAACCTGAGCTGCAAGGAGATGGAAAACCATTCTGTTATTGCACATCTTTACTTCTACTAACTCCAATGCAAAATGTGGAGTCAAAGGGATCCAGTGGCAGACTGGATGAAACTTCATTAAGATAGGTTAGAATAACACTGGCCTTTCACTTAAAGTTTCCTAAAGCCATGAAAGCTGCTTTAGAGAGTCAAATAGATGAAACAATATATATATGCTTTCATTCAAAGCAAAATCTCACACAAGGCCACATCAAAACCTGAGCTACACAGGTGGCGGTAGGTCACTGGGGATTTTTTTGGCAGAACTGTGTATCTGTGTACCTGAAACGAGAAGGCAACACAGTACAGGCAAAAAAAACCCCAAACCAGTCAGGAGTCAGAGCAAGAATCGCATGCGTATACCTACAAGAAAGCTTTCATGGAAGGAAAGAGTTTTTTACTGACCACTACCAAGAAATTATTGGAACTGCACTCAAAGACTTGGGGTTTTTTTAATGTTTTGGGGGTTTGGGTTGGTTTGATTTTTTCCTGTATTTTGAAAAACAAAGTTTTGTACCTTCCTTGTAAACAAGTATAATTTCATTGAAGATTTTCTTTACATTGCCATCAGTTTATACCTGTGTGAAATAAGTATTATCCTCTGAAGTGTTGCAGGGCTCTGGAGAATTAGATTGAAGGTAGGTGCAGCCCCTCTGACAACGGTGGGAGCTGCCTCTCTTCCCAGGTCACTTCACATGCACATGACTACATCCGCATTTCTCAGTTTTATGCAGCATTTTCACTTCTCTCCAGAGGTTCACATCAGTCATTTGTGGCCACAGAGGAACTGCAGTGCTTAGCTACAAAGACCCAAATTGCCAGTGCCACTGCAAGGGATTTTAGTATAGGAAACACATGACTCATTAGCAGTTTTCCCTCTTTTCTCCTCCTTAGATCTATACCTACATTCTGTTCTGTTGCTGAATCACTACAAAGGTTGGGTAAATCAGATGTAATTAACTTGGTTCATGGAGGTCATAAGGTTCTGCAGCTCCTGTTCTACTCAATGGAAGACACAAATTTTTGTATTATCGGCAAATAAGACCACTAACTGCCTTGTGCTTCAGTTCCCACATCCATAAAATGGGAGCAATTATTCCTTCTTTCTAAAGTGACAGCAGAATCTTACATCAAAAATACTCAAAACTTCCTCTTTCGTATGGACCACGGTGGTTTGTCATTATGCCAGTTCCCTTACCCAGCGTTACCACCTGACTAATGGCCCTTCTGTTTAATGAAACAGCCAGAGCAATGAGCTGGAAGTCCTCAACACATTTTCTTTCTACTTGCCCATCTTCCTACACAGCTATTTATGCCACCCCTGTCTGGCTACCTCCTCCTTTTCTCAGAGCTAGGGACATCTGTGCTGCTGCAGCAGAAGAGAGATAAGAAAGCGGAAAAGAGAATTGTCAGAGAGCTTATCCAGGAGGAACGGGATTTAAATGCTATCATCCCCTGCCTCATAATTACAAGGAAATGGCAGCAGATCTGACCGTGATTGGGTAGGAGGTGGCCCTGCCAGCAAATGTGATAGTGCGAGCAGGCCCCAGTCAGCAGCTCTTTTGCTGCAAAAATATTATTGCATTGAAGTGAAATATCTTGGCCTCACTCCAGTAATAACTGAGGTAGGCTATTGTTGCTTTGGAAAGAAATTTTGCACAATGTGATGGAAGCAGCCACTGCCTACTGGCAAGAAAACTCAGCAGAAATATCTCTTTGTTCTAATATTCTGGAGTGAGCCTTGCTTTCTCTCCGTGCTGTCAAAAAAAGGAATGCTCTGCAAAGGAGACCTTAGCAGCAGACAGTGGTTTGCATGTACGTCGCCTTGGTCTGGTTTACTGCCTATTAAAACAGACATTTTCTTACAGCCGTAAGACCTTCTGACTTTTCTCTGAGTCAGACAAGTTCACCTAAAACAAAGCACAGAGTGCAAACTCAATCTAGTCAGAGCACACAGATTTTATTGCTAGAATCTACTGGCCATCTTAGAAATGCTGATACTACAGCCTAAGAGTATAAGATCAATAAAAACAATGAAAACATTTTGATAATTAGACTGTTGAGCAGAAAACCTAACAGAATACATTTAGATATTCAAATGTACTTTACATGCACGTGCATCAGCCCTTTGGTGACCAACATACTGAAAACAAAACATCAATAGTTTACAGAAACTGAACGCAGACAAGAATTAACCAGGCAGTGCTAACTGTTAGACTCTTTCACTTCCTGGCTTGTCACTGACACTGATACCTTATAAAGCACCACTGGGCAGCGATTAAGTAGGGCTGTTATTCACCACTAACTTAGCAAAGGAAAAGAAACGAATGAGCTTTCCCAGGTTGCAGTACTTCCAGATTGCCTCTCAAAGGGCTGCATCAATTACTGTCACTTATTTGTCAGCAGTATACCATGATTAATTGGCAAGATCCACATTTTTGCATGCCTTACGTCATACACAGCTCTGCTCCCCCATCTGTTTTTATTGGTGCTATAGACCAAAACGTTCCACACCATGAACCTTGTCAAAGCTATATTAATGTCTCACAATGGACCCAAGCTAAAACAACTTAAAACCCTACAGATTACCTAAATGTGCTGAAAATAAAGATGTAAAGAGAAGTGACTGAAAGATTTAGTAGAATTGAAAGTTGAGATGCAAAAAAGAGCAATAGACTAAGCTTTCTGCAGCAAAATGAGAATGTTATGTTGGCTGAATAAGGGAAATTGTTGTCAGTACTAAAATATGTGGAGAAGTTTTTATCACTAATTCAGACTAAATAGCACTTTACACACACACACCCCCTCACACCCTGCGCGCGCCCCCC
>KL271509.1:0-25977 GCA_000699545.1 Podiceps cristatus | reverse complement strand
AGAAACCCTGAGGAGAGGGACTTTTGGGGTAGTGGTGGATAAGAAACTTCACTTCAGCCGGCAACGTGCGCTTGCAGCCCAGAAATCCAACCTTATCCTGAGTTGCATCAGAAGAAGCGTGGCCAGCAGGTCGAGGGAAGTGATTCTGCCCCTCTGCTTGGCTCTGGTGAGACCCCACCTGGAGTCCTGCACCCAGCTCTGGGGCCCCCAACACAAAAAGGACATGGATGTGCTGGAGCAGGTCCAGAGGAGGGCCATGAAGATGACCAGGGGGCTGGAGCACCAATCCTATGAGACAGGCTGAGAGAGTCAGGGTTGTTCAGCCTGGAGAAGAGAAGGCTCTGAGATGACCTTATAGCAGCCTTCCAGTACCTGAAGGGGCCTGCAAGGTACTTTTACAAGGGTGTGTAGTGAAAGGACAAGGGGGAATGGTTTTAAACTAAAGGAGGGCAGATTTAGATTAGCTGTGAGGAAGAAATTCTTCATGATGAGGGTGGTGAGGCACTGGAACAGGCTGCCCAGAGAAGCTGTGGCTGCCCCATCCCTGGCAGTGCTCAAGGCCAGGCTGGACGGGGCTCTGAGCAGCCTGGGCTAGTGGAAGGTGTCCCTGCCCATCCATGGCACGGGGGGTGGCACTAAATGGTCTTCAAGGTCCCTTCCAACCCAAACCATTCTATGATTCTGTGACAAATGAGCATATTTAGGTTTAATTCCAGATAATAATGTGTTACCTTGCATGTATCTGTGTACCTTGGATCTCAGTATTTGAAATGGTCCTGCATTTGAGCTCCAAGAGCCTTTCTCATGTTTGTTATTGATACCCTTGCCATCTGTGTGAGCCTGCATCTTCAGCAGACTTCAGATACTTACTTCTGATGTAAAGATATATTCATTTATGCAAAGACTTCTCATTATAAAATTTTCAGTAGAGCTCAAGAGTCTTTACCTCAAGGAGTAACAAGCACCTTAGGCAACATGCAGTTCATACTCTTCTAAACTGACAACTTCTCCACAGAAGTTCAGCTTAAAATCTGAAGACTTCTTGTGCTAGACTGAAGTCTTGCAGGGTTGTGCCTTAGCACTTGTAATGCGTGGATCTTACAAAAGGAAACTAGTTGACAGTTTTAATCTTATTTTTCTGTCATTTATGAGGAGGTGAACTATTAAAATATAAAGTATGTTTTTAGCTTCTTACCTTTTAAAATGTTCAATTTGTGTACACACTTTAAATTAACCACAGTGGGTTATGAAAGGGCGGTAATCAATAAGACAGTCATTATCTATGATACTTAATATTATCCTGATGCTAGTAGTAATGTCCTGGTTAAACCAGAGCATATTAAAAAACATGTCCTAACAGGACATCTCATTATCACCCTTATTTTTGCTGTGGAGTTTTATTAGAAAATCATGCTACTCATCTGAACTGCCACAACAGCAGCATTATCCCTAGGGCATTTTTTCATATCAAGGTTAATTTAAAGTGATTAGCATAAGAACTACAGATGTTGCTATGGGGATAGGAACCTCACATCTACTATGATGGACATCACATGATTGCTGTTACAGCTCCAGTATGATTGGATTATTTGTTTTAATGTCATGCGAAATCAGTCACATGATGAAGATCAGAATCTCCTTAATAGCATTTCATATACTGGAAATCAATCACCTTTTCTCCATTTCTCAGTGTTAAAAGTGCCTGAAGTGCACATAAACCAGATGTCTTTGGTTTACTGCTACTTGTATCTGACTGGTAAAATCTACCACTAGTGACTGAAGTAGACACCTATTTGAAAACTGAGAAAACAATTATATTTTACCATAATTATAAGTATTTTTTAATAACCTGGAATAAAATCCTAGCATTAATGCAATTAGATAGCATTTTATAATACATCCCTATACTGAATGGTGCAAAGTCAAGTATTGATGGGTGATCCCAATGCCCTTAAAGGCAGCGAGAAGCCGTCTTACTGGTGTGAGTAGGTGCCTTTGTGTTCTCTCTCAATTCAATCACAGGAGTATTTTAGTATATAGTATTGCAGTAGGGAGAAAGAGAAAACCATTTTCTAGGGACTCAATAAGAACAATAAGTAACATATAGAAATGTGGTATATTTGAAATGTTAATTTTAATGCATTTCTTAATAACACCTTACTCGCATAACTGTGGACAAAAGACTATGATTAATAGACTCTTTAGCAATATCACTTTGGTGAAACAGGATGACTTTGTCATCTACAGGAGGATCCTTTAGAGTCTGCTGGGTGCTGTGTAATGCCTCTTGAAGACACCTTTTTCTCACCAGTGACTGCATAGGCAATAAAAGCTCCTAAATATGGTGTTCTAAATTACATCTAGAACACAGTCTAAAGTAACTTCAGATACAGCTTATTAACCTTTCATCCATTTTCCTCTCTTGTGATTATTACTATGACTAATGTTTGGATTTTATATCTACGATTTCTTATTTCCAATAAAGTAGAAGCAGTTAATTGGGAGGCTACTCTGAATGCTGAATTTACTTTCTAGATAATTTTATGTCTTTGTTATGTGATTTGGTTTTAAGCATCCTAATGTTATTCTATACAGTATGATGTTATATTGAAAATTAGTAAGAAAAAGGAACAAGAGGATTTTTGAACATGCTGAGAATAACGAAGAATATCTTAAGCTCATACTTCATTTACCTGAACACTGACTTACAGAATTCTCACTTCTACTTTTAAGGTGGAATAAATTTGTGGTTCAGAAAGCACCTTTCATCCCTCAGAGAGTGTCAAAAAGTAATTACAGATTGATATTATACTCTGATGATGGATGATAGGTAATCATGACATTAGCAGTTCTTCGAGCCCAAGCTAACGATAGTGCTGGTTCATGGAACTGGATTTGTTTGTCATGTTAGCTGAAATTCTGTGGTATTACTGCCCTCTGTTTACAAGAGATATTCTGATCTTTAATTTTCAAAGAATAGTCACATGGGAGGGGCAAGGATTTGGTTTTGTGATCACTGGAAGGTCAGAAACATCAGCAGCTCAGAACTCAGAACCACCCTCAGCAGCCAAATAAGCAATGGATTTAAAAGCTCCTATCACTGCAAAAGTGTTACGTCTGCTGAGCAGTTCAGTTCACTGTTGAACAAGCTATACAATATTTGGCTACACAGAGAGTAAGTACACTATAAAAAGAAAGATAGACAAATTGATGGGCTTCTTCGCAGTTCTGGCCCTTTCTGGTCACTCACACTTGTGCAAGGAGGCTTAATGCTCAGTTCTTCACTCATGTTGATATTACTATTAGATTCTTAAGCGTAAATGAGTATACTATACAGTGATCTTAAGAGATGGAGAAGTTGTGGCTATAACTGTAGTAAAGCAAAACAACTGGTCCTGACTGGAATCTGAAACAATTTCATAGAATCACAGAATCATAGCATGGTTTGGGTTGGAAGGGACCTTAAAGGTCGCTTAGTGCCAACCCCCTGCCATGGGCAGGGACACCTCCCACTAGCCCAGGCTGATCAAGGCCCCGTCCAACCTGGCCTTGAACACTGCCAGGGAGGGGCATCCACAGCTTCCCTGGGCAGCCTGTTCCCGTGCCTCACCACCCTCAGAGTGAAGAAGTTCTTCCTAATGTCTAATCTAAATCTACCCCCTTCCAGCCATTCCCCCTTGTTCTATCAGCGTGGGCTTCTAAAAAGCCCCTCCCCAGCTTCCCTGTAGGCCCCCTTCAGGTATTGGAAGGCTGCTCTAAGGTCTCCCCAGAGCCTTCTCTACTCTGCCTGCAAAACAGAATGACTCTGGGCCTCTTTGTCCACGTATCCACATACAGTCCCACTCCGGCCCAGGCAAGTGGTAAAGAAGTGGATCCAAGCTGTTCGCCACTAGTAAACATTGTTGCAGTATCTGAAGTAGCTGGAAACAGTCGAGAAATACTAGCACAGGCAAGCCATTTTATTTTGCTAAATGGTGCAATGGAGATGTAAATCAATTCCACTTCCTTATTTCTCCTCAAAAGTTTGAGAAGTCCTTTGTGTATAGGACTCTTCAGTGTTGCATTCCTTCTGTGGTGGTGGGTATTGGTGCATTAATACCACTACAGTAGAACTAAAATAATGCAGAAGTAATACAGAGGCTTTTGTTCACCTCCTTTATTTCCAAGTTGTTCATTCTGACAATATTGTCCTAATAACATAGAATATACGGCAGGATTTTTAAGCATTTTAACAATTACTATGGTTTTATTAATGGAAAATACTTTCAGGAAGGTTTGCTGTGATGTTACTCTGACCATTTTCAAAAGCTATGATGACATAGTGGTGTAAAACTATGGTTACTGAAGTGATAGATCACACCCAAAGTATTTCTGATTAAATATTAGTAATTACTTTAAAAAGAGAAACTCATCCCTTTAGGCAAGGATAGACACTTAAGATGCTAATTTTCCTTTACACCAAAGGCATTCTGGAAAAATTCTAAAGAAGAAATTTGAAGGGGCTCAAAGATGTTATTCAATATTCAAAGGCATTCACAGTTTTATCATTGAAATGTTTAGTGAATAAAAACGAGCCCAACTTTTGAATTAATTTGTTTTTTCTATTCTGAATGTCTCTATACTTACACCTACATGGTTAAGACGACTGCTTCTGAATCATTTCACACTCTCCAGATTAAGCAGAAGAGGAAGTTATGTAAGAATTTCAACCCCCTGTGCAGACAAAAGACTTTGGGTAATGTGTTACAATCTTTGACTAAGCTTTTAGATTTACTGTATATTCTAACCAAGGTCCCAGAAATTCACCTGTTGGTACTTAGAGCTGCAGTATATGTTGACAAGAATAGCCCTTACAATCACTCTCTCTCCTGCAGTTCAATTTTCTATGCTCCACTTTGCTGCCCTACATACATTTTGTGGCTACAAACAAGCGTTTGGGGTTTTTTTAATATAGATAAGTAAGTATAGGATTTTTCCCCTGGACTTTCTGTGCAAATCCTTTGACTGTTTTTGGTTATAATTATGTTAAAAACCCACTAAACTAAGACTAGTTTTTCTCCTATACTAACAAAAGCAACCCGTTTAAAGATTAATGGTCGGTTTATTACAAAAAGGAACATTTTGCACTGAATATGATGGTAATTTCTGTTGTTCTTTTTAATTGTTTAATTGTATCCTAGTTCCATTAAGAAAGATCTTTGGAAAATATTGTAATACAGAAATGTCATATTCTGTCACATTTTCAAGCATTTTTATAAAATTATGAACTTGCAAATGTAAGGTCAATACTTTCCCAGGGCTCGCATGTGGTCCCACTTTAATTTTAGCACTGCTAGTAAGATGCAGTTGTCGTTACCAGAGATCTCCCTGTGTAACTCTTAAAACCAGAAAATGCCAGTCCCCCAGCTGTTGTGAATCAGCATAGCTCTGATGAGGTCAGAATTTTAAATATACGCCACGCAGGACTAGGAACTGGTATTTGGCACTTATTTAGCATCATCTTTCTCACATGAGAGGGCTTACAGCTTCAGTTGATTTTAGTGAGGCTAGGTTTGCGTGAGTGACATGATTATACTCTGATAGAATACAGCTTTGTGAAATTATTATGTTCAAGCATCCAAAATTAATTTGTGAACAGGTTTTGTAAAAAGCTTCAGTGTTGGACTGTGTTCGTATTAAAGAAACAAGAAACAGAGTGTTAATGTCAGTGGGAGGAGACTTAGGGCTCTACTCAGACCCACTCTAAACATATAACTGCCAGTCAATATGCTTACAATTTATAAAGTCCAACACCTCCTTGTAGGAAGTCTGCATTTTCTTATACTTCATTTGTTATCGTGTTGTGCATCTATTTCTCGGGAGTTTGGAGTTCAAACTGGAATAATAGAAGAATTGTAAGGCTACAAGGCTTTGATTGCTTCCATTTTAAGAAGTATTGGGGAGTGTAGGTTATGGAAATTATTATAAATTTTGTGTATCACAGGATATGTAGGTTTTCAAAGCAGAAGAAAGGGAGGGAAATAGATTTATAGGATTTCTGCTCCAAGGGTGCATGGTCAGGAAGAATTCTTCTGTTACAGTTTGTGTGGGATCCTGCTTTTCTTGCTGGTAGGCTTGACTCTCAGACACTAACTACACAGTTTTCTTCATTAAGTGTTGTCTAAACTTGTGAGAAAACAGAATGAATTTCTCACACTCACTAGTTAGCATGAGAAGAGAGGGCAAGGTTAGGGCAGGAGTTCAGACTATGTTCTTTTAATTCATTGTCCTTAAGTTTTTCAGCCATAATGGGAGCTTCTGCCTGAAAAGAGGAGAAGTAATTTACTTCTGCTTTCTAGAGGGGAAGAGGATGGTGATGCAGTGAAATGACAGAGACGACAGTTGAGCACATGCACTCCTCTAAACTAGATTTCTGGGAGTGGTCAAACTTTTTCAGGACTCCTAAGAGTAAAGGCACTAGGATTTAAGGTCACAGTTCTGGTTGTTAATATTAACCTCCCAAATGAAGCTTTTAGTGGCCTATTTCATCCCACTTGTGAAAGAGATGAGAATTTATTAAGAGCTCGCTCTCTCTAAATTTCCCATTACTAAATTAAGCATGGAAGTGTGGTTTTCTTTTTCCTCAGATACCATTTCTTTCCCAAAAGTAATTACAATATCAGCTTGATAAAGGCTTCTAGTAATTTTGTTAAGAAATTTTCTGAAAAAGAGCAAGGAAACTTAACAACCTAAGAGAATTGCCTCTGGAATGGGGTGGGCTCCAGAGACCCCCCTCCTACCCATTAGGAATTCTAACCACTGTAATTAGCAGCAAATTTCCCCATCTCTGTATGTTAAACAGGGAATTCATCTTCGGTTTGTTTCTGCCTGGGGCAGGGAGAGACTGAAGGAAGGGAAATGTAGGCATAGGCCTGCCTGGGTTAAGCAGCCTTAGATGCGCTGGAAGGAAGCAAATCCACAAACTACACTGGCCTCTGATTTATAACCTGTGCAACCCTATCAAAGTCAAGGGTCTTACTTTGGTTATAATCCAGAGAAAGTGCAAGTGCACAGGTAGATAGGAGACACCCAGGTAGAGAAATTATGGGGTTATAGATGAGGTTGTTTAAAAACTGATGAATAAAAGATGAAGATTACCATTCTAGAGTTACTATGCTGAGAAAACTAGTAACTTTTTTGTGACCTCTTTTACTGCCAATGCACTATCAAACCTTATATGAGTAAATATTTTCTGTACCAGAACAGTGAGAAATAGGGAAGGTGATTATTTTGTAAGAAGACTGAGAATGTCTTTTATTGTCTGTTGGCTATCCTACGTGACTCTTGATGAGCTTCTTGTTGCTGCACGGTAAACTTGCAAGGAAAAGAGGGCTAAACAAATGACAGACGTACACATTGATGTAATAAATAACAAAGCTAGATACTAATAAAAAATAACAAGTTGCCTTATGCATTGTATTTCCTTGTTTGTTTATCTATCAATGTTATGAATGTTCATACAATTGCTGGTTTAGACACTACCTTTGAGCTTCCCCCAAAAATGGCTCTTAAGTAAATGGTCCCTAATCTGTGCTCATAATACCCCATAAAAAAGTGTGCACATAAAAAAGTGTGCGCAAAAGCCAATAGAAAGAATTCCTAATGTTCTCCTAGGGATCTCAAAGTATTTTATGTAATTATTTCCAGTGGACTAAGAAGGTGGATGACAAAGTTAATTGTTTTGTTTTGTAAACAAATGTTTTCTTATAAATATTTGCACAAACTGATGACACAATATGGCCTGTATTTTAAACTGGACCTGGCTCTGAATTTTATAATTTGCTTTTTTCGTAAACTAATGGTGAGCTCTGATTCTTTCTTTAAGCAAAAAACAGTGATAAACTTTGCATTTTAGATTCTTTTCTACTTTGCTGGTTCAACCACTACTAAAGGTAGCAAACCACTACTAAAGCAGATTTACTGAGCTAAATTGCATTTTGAATTATCAAAAAATGTTAATTTCAAACTTACACTTTCCTCCCTGATGCTAGTAGGAATGACAGAATAGAGAAAGAAAAGTGACCAGTGAATTACAGAACAAACTGTCATATGTACTACTTAGAGTGCCTTATTTTTAAAATCTGGGACAAATAAAAGAAGACTACTTTAGATTTGGCTTGCACTTGCACATAAAAAAAAAAAAAAAAAAGGCATTTAATTACTTTGGTGTCAAAAGCTTTGCTAATACCAAACTAATCTGCATATTTTTTGTTGTTCACCTAAGGTAATTTTGTTCTATGTTAAAACACTTATCTAAAAAGACCTTGACTGTCTTTAGAGAAAAGAACAGATTAGGAAAACTTAATCAGCCCTTTTTCTTGTATTCACAAAAGGAAAACTGAACTATCTGATCTAAGTAAAGTGTTCCTTGGATGTCAGTTTCCCAGATTACCTTTTCTTAATTATTGTTATTATTTATGCTGCTTATACATTTTAAAATTAAACTTCAGTCCAGCCATCAAACCATAGCTAAAGCCCAGGGATAAGCAACTGGTAATTTAGAGTAGCAGAATAACTTACAAAAAAACAGGTGAAAAATACAGTGCTTTGAAAAAATAATGTTATAAGAAAATTAATTATACTATAATGAGAATTTTTTTTTTTTTTAAACCATCTGGACATTATCATAGCTGTTCTTCCAATGCAAGTATGATCACAAATGCTAAATTTCTGACTGAGGTCTATTGGTTTCATTGGTGGAAGAGGCTGAGTACATGGTGAGGCTGGATGGAGTTTGCTGCATGGGATTTTTGTCTTTGCATGCCTTGCTAGGAAGTAGTGCAAGTCTGACCGCTTTGGGGGAAGCTAGACCTCAACTGAAGTGCACTTTTTGTGCCATTAATAGATTGTGTTAATTACATGCCTCAGAGGCTTCTTTTGGTCACCTCTAGAATCCAGAAAGCAATTTCTTTTCCCTTATTGTATAACAAATGGTAGAGGGGAGAATGAAATGAGGAAGAGGTGAAGAGTTGAAACATCAGAGATGCTCTTGGAGTGGGAGACAGCATGTATTGCTGCTAAAAATTCTCATCTGCTTTGTTGACATATTTTTGTTAGACAGTTAGGGTTAAACTTAATGATGGAAAATTATATTTATCTGCTTTTAATTGAGTATAATGGCATTTATTCTCTGCTTATGATAACAGTTTTCAAACCTCTTCCCTATACACAAATACCATAGAGTTTTAAAGCCACAGCAGTCCTTGCCAGATCATCCCAGAAGAGACTGGAACTCCTCCTACTGGGAGGCAGGGCCTGCCTGTCGCAGGAGGACCCCATTGAGGGATTGTTCATGGATGTCCTGAGCGAAGATTATAGCAATAATGGGCCAAACACTTGCCCTTGAAAAGCTAAGGAGGCTAAAACATTGACAGTAGAGCATGGGTGTTCAGTTTCTTCTAAAACGTGAGTGCCATATATTTGTCATGGCACAGAGGGAAGGTCAAGAAAAGGGTATGTGTGACAGATGGTGTAGAAAAATCTGGAGTGTACTTTTCAACTTTATGACTTTTTGGTACTGGCAGCAGAGAAATGTCTCAGGAGATTGTTAGTGGGTAAGAGAAATCATGTTCAGGAAAGAAATATCTACCATTTCTCTGAAAGAAGCTGAAATAACTGCTAAGTCATTATGCCCTGCTAAGTCGTTTGACAAAGGATATATTTTTCCCATAGAATTTAAAACAAGTACATAAAGAATATGACATTTGTATGTTTGCACACACACATTTAGAATTATTTATTTGATATAAACAAACATGGCTGTCATAAAATCATTAAATATAAAGAGTTTAGATTATGCTTAGAATCATCCCATAATGTTGCATGCCTATATATGAATAATATTTATCACTATCTAGTTGTGAGTATTTAATCATGGTTTTGCATTTTTTATTTAATTGCATCTGTTATGTACAAAAAAAAAGTGGCATCAACAGAAGTGGGACAACTGAACTCTGGTGATGCAGTTAATTGCTGCTAGACCTTGTACTTCAGACTGAATCCCAATTTATAGCTTGGATTTATAGGTAGACATCATCCAGGTGTAAATAAAGTCAGGTGGCTTAGATCTGATTGTTGGAAGAACATCAAAATAAACAATAAATTGATGATTTTGGATGCTAAGGCAGGTACGATTAAACTTTTCTCTATTTTTGTCAAGAAAATTTCCATTCTAGGAATTTTCTATCAGGCTTTAGTTCATAGTCTCCTCTGATATTTTACATTATCTTAGAATATTGAAAAAATGGTGACAGTACAGAAATGGATTTCTTTCTCTCTTTTTTTTTTTTTTTTTTTCTTTTTCTCTGTTTTGTTGTGGTTCTTCACTAACTCTTGTGTCACAGATTTCAATTTTTAAATACTGGTGGAGCATGGATGCAGGCTGCCAACATCAGTTAGCTCATCACTAGAGTATGTTGTCTGTAGATCAGCTTGAGCATAAATATTATATACCATACTATCTGTTTTTCCGCATCAATGGCTTTATTTTCACCACAGAAAGAACTGTAATGAGGCCATTAAGTGACAGAACATACTCCTGTTTACTTAAAAGGAAGCTTACAGCTCCCTATGCTACCTTTGTATATTTTATTCTGAGAACTTGAGATGAAAATATTCAAGGAAACCATACCTTTTTCTTTTTCTCTGTAACATTTTTTAAAAAATTCTCCTGTGCCACCTTACAAAAGTCATTAATTTCTGTGTAGAATACTTGTGGCATCCTTGCTTCTATCTCCAGGACAAACACTCATGGAAGCTAATTGTTCATAGGCACATTAACATCAAGAAGCTGCAATTATTTTATCCCAGATGGGTATCTGACACATATCTATTTCGTTCATAGCATTGTCATTGAAAACATTGTTTGCTGGGAGTATTTCTGAGCAGTGACTGAGCATCTGCTGCATGGAGCTAGTTGACTAAGAGATTTTGCCTGGACAACTAAAAAGCTTTCAGACATTAATTCCTTGCTTTTCTACTCTAAGCATGTAAATCCCTGTTGAAATAGGACTTAGATTTCTGTATACTTTCTGTGGCAGGCTTTTATTGATCTAGATATACATAACACTCCTATAGGTAAAACCAGCAAAAAAAACCCCAAACCCTTACAAAAATCATAACCAGACATAGATATAGATATTCTGATATGAGAAGCTTTATTTCTGAGAGAATGACTGTATTTCCCAGTTGAAGTTTATTTCTAAGCTCTGAACAGCTTAGAATCAAAGCAATCAAACCAGCCAGGCTACACTGTTTCCTCTTATTTTCAAGAAATAAATCTTTAGTATGCCAAATGTGTATCTTCAGGGCAGCAATATGAGGGGGAAAAAATGATTCCAGCACTTCTAAAAATATTTGACTAAAGTACTTCTTCCACAGCAGGTAGAAAATCACAATCATTTAAACCCAACTATCTTAATACCAATTTATTAAAGCAGTTGTATTTTCAGACATACCAAAGGGAAAATTAAATCAACTACCTTTATAAAATGTATTAAACTAATTTATTTTACTGCACCTCAGCAGGAGGAAAAAAATAAAATGAGGAAAACTCTGCCACTGGTAATGAATAAAAAACACTCCACAGCAGGAAAGAAAAGAAACAGAAGGAGAAAAAAATAAACTAAGACTGAAGGCAGCTCATCATAGAGTACCATGTGCAGCATGGCAGGTGTGGTCAAAATAGGTGCACCTTTATAACTACATGCTAACATTCATTCAGATACGACAATCTCATCTCATCTCATTATTAGCATTCTTACAAAACTTCTCTTTATGTGCATTAAAATAAACTAAAAAGGCAGTCCACCAAGATAGCTTAAAGAATTTTAAAATAATTTAAAAATCCCATGCCAAACATCACCCTAACTTCTGTTCAGTGTAACGCTTGATTTCCTTGAAGCTCTAAGACAGGGAAAACACAGCCATATCGGAAACACTGTCCTCCAGGACTCTGAGGGTGATATTGTCTCTCTTTGGGTCCTATCCCAACTGTTTCCAGAAAGGGATTTGCCTTGCTGTACTGCCAGCTTGAGCCTCTGAAGTATCTGATAGAGCATTCCCAAATGGTCTGTCCATTCAGCAGAGGGTACTGGTGTACACTGAGCAGCCCATCAGTTTCTTTTTTCTCAGAAATCTTTCTCTTTGAAAGAGAAGAAAGAAAGGGAATGGCAGGTGCACATAACTATTAACAGAATGTTCTTTAAAATGTTGAAAATGTGTGTGAACATATGTCTGTGAGAAGAGATCTTCTTTAAGTGGACTTAACAGGATATAGTAAAGTTAAACCTGTATTTCACTGTTTTGTTTTTTTTTTTCCTGTAAACATACAGAAAAATTTCATCCATTTCCAGTTAATTCAGATGTGTTTTGTGCCTGAAAGTACGTATTTATTGATTTGCTAACTTCATTAAAGCAATCTTGCTAAAATGTCATCAGCTGTCACCAGTTAATGTAACATTAAAGGTGTAATATGGACAAAATGCATGGACATGTACTATGCAGCCATGGAGGTACATATTCCTGTTCCACAGAAAGACGACTGGCAGAGGATGTTAGCAATGTTATGGTAGTACCGCTGGGGAAGAGCGAGCATCTGGATAGGAGTGGTGACATTAATGCAGACCGCTGGTCGGACATTTAGCCATGTTTAGGGAAGTGGAAAACTGACATGAAAACCCTGGAGAAGTGAGAGGAATAAACCTGGATGGGAACTTCACTGAAAGGCCTTTTTTAACATTATTTGGGCTGTATGGGCTGACACAATGGAGTCAAGCCACAAAAGCGAGGTATGTTTGCGTGGGTATCCCTTGGTCTCCAGGGAAGAGAGTTTGGGGTTTTTTGTTGTGGTGGTTTTAAATGTGGAATGACCAGTCAGTTTCATGTCATCCAGTGTCAAGATTACCTGTGGATAGTTATGAATACTCTACCTTTTCCATTTCTATTTTTCCCTCTGTCCTAGAACCCAACATGGGATTTCATCCAGCTTCCAACCTACTCTTGCCTTGAAAAGTGTTCAGGTACTGCTTTCATTGCTATCAGTACAGTACACTGAAATAGCTACATTTGAGGGAGTTTTGTGGCCAGCAAAGAAAGGTTCACCAAGTGTCAATATAAAATGTGAGATGTCTATGTCATCTTACTTCAAACATACTAACCTTAGAAATGTCCATTTGCCATAAGTGCAGAAAGGGGGAGCTGATGATAAACCCTCAAGACTACCTAAGGGATGTGCAATCATAAAAGTATATGAAATCCATTCTGCGCCAAAATAAATTCTACCAGAATTAAGATATTTTTTAAAGATAGATGGTTTTGTTTAGTTTTTTGTTTGTTTTACTTGATAAGTAATTTTGTATTGGCTATGGGCTTTGCATCAAGTGGCCATAATATTTTTGATGCTCCTCTGGAAACTATCTCATGGCAAAATGGTGAAAGAGTTGTGACTAAAAAGGAATCTGTTGGTTTTTACTTGGGTTCAGTGTTGAAAAAAAGAAAATAAAATTATATGTAAAGGAAAAATGTAAATGGGGAGACTATCAGTTTCCCCCCCGAAAAAAGATATTTTTAATTTCCATTGTATTTCAGAGTTTGCAGGTGGCAATATTTGTGTCTTCCCAAGGAATCCTCAGTGGTAGTTAAGGAAGTAAAGATTCTGGGAAGCCATTTTAGGATTGAAGCAAAAGAAAAGGAAACCAAAAAAGGTCCTTGGCAAAAAGGAAGCAGTGTGTTACAATTAATGAAACATTCTTAAATAAGAAAAAACATTAATGGTCGAAGTGCAGGGATTACTTTTAGGACCACTATAATTTCTTATAAATGACTCATAAAATGGGATGAAGAGCAGAATATAAATTTGCTTGTGTCATAAAGTGAATTTAAGATCAAATAATCCAAATGACATTGATAGAATTCAATAGGATTTGTACAGATTAGAGAGGAAGGGTATAAGGGGGAAAGAAACAAAATAATTTGCTGCACAATGGAAATGCAATACATGACATTGATGTATTTTATCACTTCAAGTCCAACTAGCTTAGCTTACAAAGTAGTGTCATAGTCTCACGTAGAATCTATTTTTCTAATAAAATTTATATATCTTTATGGTCCCTTAAGCTTGCAAAGCTGGACTACATAATTAACAGTTTGTCTCTCTAATGAAGTTGCTCCATAATTCAATGGGTTTAGATAATGAGATGGTGGAATTTATGAAAGGTATTGTTCTGGGAGAAAATCGGCAACCTACCCCATGTCATTCTTAATGTGTGCAAACAGGAATCTGCTCCCCAATAGCTGTCACCCATTGATGTTCTGCTGCAAAGAGGGATAAAAAGTTAAACAGGTCTCACAGGTTCATCTTGATGCAAGCCCAGTCAGCCATGGTGAGGGACGTGAAAGTAATGCTGGGGAGGACCAGTGATTTTTGGTTTTGAGGAGGTGGAAGGCAGGCCTGTTCATTCTTTCCCTTTACGCAGACGTTATTAAAGTCTTCAGGAGCATCTGCTGGCCTTTGCTGATCAGGAGATGAGGAAGAACCTACTTCTTTAAACATAGCGAAACTCTTTCTTGCCTCCACTTTCAAGGAAGCCCTCTCTGTTAGGCATGACTTTGGCATAAGGACTGCTGTTTGGTCCCCTTGCAGAACATTTTGCAACCATGGTGGAAAAGCTATTCATGCTATTGTACAGAATACTTACCAACTTCATGGTCTTCATCTTCTGTTTTTTCAACTAGAGCAATTCTGGGTTGTAATGATTGCATATTACATGTCAGAAAGTGCTTGGAAGTCATTGAAAAGCAGGACACAGAAAGGACCTGGTTCTACAAACACTTCTATAATCAGTGTTCACTGTGTGAAGTTAAGTACCTGCACACATTTTACTAGGATAAAAACACCGAGGAGAAATTAGAAGTTAAATCTGACTTGGAGGAAACATCCATCTCGCCTCTTCTTGCTATTGTTTAACAGATTTGGTTAGGGATTTCCCCCCCCCTCCCTGTTGTCCTTTTTTCTTGAACTTCCAAAGGCAAGAGGGCACACATGCTTTCAAGACCTTCCTTTGACTAAAGAAGTTAAACTTTTTTTCTTTCTCCCACTTTACCTCATTTTGTTTCTTCTGCAATTTTCTCACTTGATCTTTCCTAGGTCACTGGTGTGACTGCAAGGGTAGAAGTGCTGATGATGCATAGGCAAAACTAATAGGGAGCCTGTCGTATGCTTAAGATGTTGGATTTACAGGCTTTCCTGAATCCATGAAAAGCTTGTAAATGGGGATTATTGGATGATAGTGACCTAGCTACGGTTCTGATGATAGGGAATTAGTGTATGTGCTATTTTTCCTAATGTATGCAGATATATGTTGAAAAGATGGATTAACTCCGAGTCAGTCACTGTGGAAAACATGATTCAGTGGATAAAAGCTCAGTTCTCTTTGGCTCTAAGTGCAAGAGTGATAAGACTTCAAAGAAAGAAGTTATGTGAGATATTTCATATGAACATTTAGACTGTTCTGAAATCCTGTCTGTCTTTCTAATACAGAGCAAGAAGCAAGCAGGCAAGATGGTGCCTGCAATTATCTTAGAGAGCTTCTCTCTGTGTAAAAGGAGCTGTGAGTGTATCTTGAGACTGTGTCAATTTGTGGTGTTTATAGCGCTCCCATTCCCTTTGTGCTTCCTGGGTATTTCTAGGTTGCCAGGTTGCCTACATGGTCTCATATGAAGTCATCTGAGCCCTACTTACCCCTTTGACATTTGGATAGTGGGTTATTACATTCCACTTTTGTTTCCTTGTTATTCAATGCACTTTCTGTTCTGTGGAGTGAGTATTTGATGCTTGTAACCCCTCCGGCCCCCACTTCTCTCCTGATGCTCTTTTTGTCAGTCTTTCTTGCGCAATGGAGATTCCACAGTATTCCCTTAGAGCTGCTGCAGGAGGAGGGATGAAGCTTCTAGATCTGTTGAAAATCCGTTTGCTCAATGCCTGCAGGCTATGTATGTGGCAGCCAAACAGCTCACTAGCTGTGAGAGGGTAAGAAAGAAGCATGGGGTCACACTGAATGTTTTGGGCTTTCACTGGAGGCGATGGTAAATGTCTGAACTCACATTGTATTTAGTTCTGTATGACTGATTCACTATTTCTAGTCTTTGTTTTTAACTGGAGTAGAGAAGCAGGGCATACTGTATGAAAGAGCTGGAGCCCCGAGGCCAAGATAAGGACCATGGATATACCAGGCAACAGTATTACTGCCAGTCATTGGGCCTTGAAAATGAACACAAAATGGGAATCAAATAAAACCTGTAATAGCAGAGGAATATAGAACTATCAGAGTTGTATATGGAGGCTAGGGAGATACATGTTCATTAGTTCCTTCGCATTGATACTGACATCACACGATACTTGCTCTTCTCTTAGAAGGCCATACAAAAAGTACAGTGATCATGTTTCACATGTAATGTGCACAAAATGGTATTTGAAAGGATAATCTATCAGTGCTAGAAATCTGTTAATGCAAGATAAAAGCCAAAAGATTCAAGATTGTGATCACATGTACTCTTGAGATGTAATTGAAATATCAGTTTTAATCTTATTTTAGCAGCTATCTGAAGTATCTCTGCATATTGCTTCAGAAAGTATGCAGTATAAATATGGGTATGTGCTGGAGTTTTATTAGAATGTATTTTCATATATAGTTGTGAAAGAAGAGATCAAGATGAATCAGTTTTACTAAGGTGCCATGTGATGCTTTGCCATGAGTCTCATAAAACCCTGAACCAGTTTTTATGTTCAGGTTTTTACTGAAGATTAGAAAGAGAGGGGAGGATTTATCATTAACAACAGATTGATGAGATGTTTCTCGTTTTTTTTTTTTTTTTTATTATTGAGATAGATGTTGCACAGGCTTCTCCCCTTACAAAACTCAGTTGTGGTATCTGATCTATAAAGTGAATTAGGTCCATACCATCTAAGTGGAAAAAATACGTGGATTAATTTAAATCTCATAACAATATGCTTTTACAAATTGCAAGAAGCAAGAAAAGTAATTAATACTTTTTTAAGTTAGAGGTAAGCCACAAGATTCATAGCCAAATTCCTAATTTATTGTAAATTTACTGTGAGATTACATCTGTACTCAGTCATGAAAAGCAGCATTCTGAACATTGTTTTGGCTGAGAAATATCCAACTTCTATGCATTTAAGAGGAAAATTCTCTTTGTCTAGTTTGGGGAGGCAAAGAGTCGTTTCAAGCTGTATCAGCTCAAAATGCAGCAAGTGTCACTACACCGCATGCTCTTTCTGGACAGCAGAGTTGGTCAGGCAGCAGCAGCTGAGTGCTCAGCTGACAGTAGGGACCATGGAGATAGGCTGGTGAACAACACCTACTTGTGATGGCCTTAACTGTGCCTTACCTGCAGCAAACTAAAGGGTATTTTCTAGGGGCTGGAGTCATGCTTGCTCTATTGGCTGAAAATTCTTCAGCATTGTCCTAAAATATTTGAGAACTAGGTTTTCAGTAACAACAGAGTCACTCCAAGCATATTCAATGTCAGTTTTTGCTTGCAGGGCTTCTAGAATGAAAATTACTGAGCTTCCCAGATCCACCTTTTTTTGTTTGTTTCTGGGTAATAGCACAACTATGTAAGGGGGTAAATTTGCTTTAAAACTAGCTGACAAGTGTAATGAAAAATTAATTATTTGGGAAAACTGCTTTAAATGCAGTAGGTTTAGGTAGCCAGCTGAAGTTGGAGGCTCAATAGCACCCTCTGAAACTTGTTGGAAATGTGAAATCAAGTCTTGATGAGGATGAAGATCTAATCTGAGAAAAGCTACTCTTTACTTAGTGTATACAACTGATAGTCTACTCTTCTGATGAAAAGATTTTTGAAAGCTATCAAAATCCGTAACGCTTATAGTTTTGAAATATGTCTGAGCTTGTTCAGCATGCTGGGGAAAACTGAAAAACTAGTAGTGCTTTTGGGGGAGTATTATATATTATTGGAGGGTAAAGTTGTATTACCGTGCATTTTAGACACTCTAGTCAATAACCAGACTATTATTTTTCAGGGGTCTGCAGAAGCACAGAATTAAAAGGTGGCCTATATCTATAGCAGGGTTGAAAGAAAGAGTAAGACAATAAATAAAGGAAGTAATCAAAGAAGGAACCAAGGGAAACAATGGGATAATATTAGCCAAGAGGATAGGCAGTGGTATCAGTGGCCATGGTTTTCATGGCAAGAGTTATAGGGAGAATTTTAATGAATCAATCAAGAGGTTTATGGGAAGCTCCTCCCATGGACAATGAAAGAGCCCCTGAAAGTGAACAGCAAAAAATATTTCCTTAATCTTTTTTTTTTTTTTTGTTCCTTTTTTCTTCTTTCTCATTCTACGGTTTCAGTTAGTCTGCTGAATATCCAGCTTGACCCTCTGGCTACAGCAGGCTGTATGTTAACCCAGACATCTTGTACCTGCATTTGGCATGGTCTGTGGAGATTTTTTGCATCATGTTAAAAACACAATTCACAAAGAAAAAAATAATCTGCCTTGTTTTTCTAGCACCATTATGTAATACCACAATGGTCCGACCCTGATCTGTGTCTGCTTTGGAAAGCAGTTAATAAAGATGACCGAGGGACCAATTTTCCTGCCATTGCTAACACTCCCTAGAATGAGTACATTAAAGGTGGGTACCTTTAATGGAATCATTGTTAGTTACTGTAGAAAAAAAACATGCACAGGAAAAGAGTGAGCTAAATGATCTAGTAAGTTATTTTCTATCTGTAATTTTTTAAATATTAAGTATTTCCAAGCTTTTCCTTCCTTTTCCAGCCAAGTTTAAAGTCTCGTGTTCCTAAAAGAAACCAGAAGTAAACCTTGTTTTCCTGAAGGTGACAATTCCTTTCTTGCACGGAGTAAATCTCAACAGTAGTTTTTTTGTGGGAGGTGCTACTTTCTATGACAGCTGGATGTATGGGAGGAAGGGAATTGGCAACAGTGATTCAAGCCCTGCAGGAAAAAGTTTTCCCTTTTCCAGGATATAAACATTTACAGCCAATTTTGTACCATCTGGGATTCAATTTCTTTTCTAAATCAAGCAAACTGTTCTACAACAGTTCGAAGTCAGTTAAAAGTATTCTCTCAGGTCAATTTTGGTCCCAATTGCAGAATTCTAACTAGTGTTTCTATTAGTCTTTCCTGTTTCTGAGGATATTTTCTCAGGCTATACTTTTGTGAGTTTTTTTGTTCTTTCTTTATTTTTTTCCCCCTCTGCTGATCTCAAAGTGCAAACACTATTTGGGTAGTGACTTATGGCTAAAATCACGAGGGGAAAATGGAACTACTTTGAATTCAGTTTGAAAAGAAAAAGTGGTAAATTTTCTTGCCTTCCTTTCACTAGTTCTATGTAAATGATAACAGAAGACCCAGTAAAAAATAGCTCCAAAGTGTAAATCTGCAGAGGGCACCTGAGGAATCTCTAGTAGGACCTTTGCATGGCCGTGCCACTTTCTTAAATATACTTTGCAGCTGCAAAGGGAATTCCTTTTATTGCCTTTCCCAAGGCTGGAAGATAGCTGAGGTCATTGGTGCTATTATATTGCTTCTAATGTATTTTCTTTAACTGCTTTCTCATGAGTGTCTACCAGAAAATATATTGCACTTGTATAAAGTAAATTGAGTATGCAAATATCCTAGTCAGAGGTGTTTAAAAATGCTTTTGGGAACAATATTCAGTAAAATAAATAAACAAAAAAAAAAAAGGTAAATCTAGTTCAGTCCATTTATTGACAAGTGTAGTTAGTCTTTCACATTTCTGTGCAGTGAGTAAGTAACTGTCAGCATAACAGTCTTTTGAGATATGCTGTCTGGCAAATATTATCCCAGTTGTAAAAATGAAAGAAACCAATGCAAAAACACAAGTCAGGCACAGATCTATTAACAGGATAAAACTCTCTTACTGCTTCACACTCAAGGCTATCTCCTGCATATGTGTGTGTATATATATATGTGTGTGTGTGCGCGCGTACATATGTAAAAAAGATGTGAATGCTTTTTCCCCAGAGGAAAAAAGTTCATTCCCCCTGTTCTTCTTGATAAATCTGGGTGTGAGAGATGATCCTGACAATTAGATACTCTCAGCAGCTGTGGAGCCTCTGGCTATTGGAGACAGCTTTAACCCCTGACTTACCTGCAGCTGCACAGGGCTCATCCACTTTGTTTAAGACTGTTGTATTGGTTTCTTGTTTTTTCCACTGGCACTCGTTCCTTGGTGCGTAAGGCAAAACTTCATGTGAAGTCCCATTCATTTTTCTTCAAAGCTATTCAGGTCAGGTCCAGCATGGGGGTACTGAGAGGTCAGGTTTTATTCCATGATGTAACTGTCCATGGAGTTGGTTTCAGTGTGTAGTTAGGCAGTTTTTGTCTTTTCATATACCACGAGGGTTCCAGCCCTATTTACCTTCCTCTTCCAGTACAGTCACTGCTTTTACTTCACACTTGTGCGATGAGATTTAACTTTTTTGTTTTGGTTTGTGTTTTTTTGTTTTGTTTTTTTGTTTGTTTGTTTTTTGTTGTTGTTGTCGTTTTGGGAACAAAAAGGTCAAAACAGGATCTTAATTGTTAATGTACAGATAAACAGAAAACTACAGCCTGCAGGTGTTATGAACAGGGGATAAAGTAAAGACAAACATTGACGTGTAGTCTCAGGCAAGAACTCATGTCAAGCTGGTTATAATCTGTTGTGTCAAAATGGTAACAAAAATGTGGGACAAGAAGAGCACCTTGACATCATGATGGCTGTTGTGATGATTCACTCACCTGTTTATGGCATGCTCATGCAGTGCTAGGTACTTCCAGATGTTCAGAAAGATATAGATGCCACCTGTTTCTCCAAGGGCAAAGGAAGACTAAGTTTAGGACTACAAGAAATCGAGCATTTTTTAGAAATGTCTTCTAGATGAATGGGAAATGAACTCAGGAAGATGTTTGAAGGTTGTATCATAAAAACAGGCACAGCAAGGTTGTACAAGGAGCTAACAGATTGATAGACCCTGGAGGGGGGTAACACTGGTAACAGAAAACAAATGGAATAGAGCAAACACAAGTAGTGAGGCAACTCTCATGAAAGGAGTGGCATAGCTGCGAGACAGACAGCCTGCTGCAGAAAAATCACAAATCAGCTGTGCTCTGTGTTATACCCGAGGTTCCTGCACTTGCTTAGCATTTGGTATGGTATTGAGGTTGAATGGGTCCAAGAGGCAAATAAAAGAGAGTGGTTGTGTGTTATCAAAGAGTAGAAGATGAGAGGGTTATAGAGTTGATGTCCTGCAGCAATGACTATACGTGAGCATTGGATAACTTTTTGTTTAATAAGCTACGCATAATTCAGGTCTTTTCTCTTAGTTTTTTAACTGTGTCTGCTCATTCAGTCATTCACAGGTCATTTATAGCACAGTATATATGCTGCTTGTTTGTGGCTCTTTGTGGAAATAGTTTATGTGGAATTAGTTTGTGAGAAGCTTTCCATGTGTTTGCTGCTTCAGTTTTGATCACTCCTCTGATTTTAGATGAGAGACAATTCAAATGGATCCTAAATAAATCTCTTGGATTAGAGCACTTTCTATATGAGAAGAACATCCAGCCCTTCAAGTCAGAATAACTCTTATCCACACCCACTGACAGTGCTTAGTCTGGAAAACTTTCCAATTTACTGATGTTCAGGTCCAAGTCCAGACAGATGTCTCAGGACTACCTCTGATACAAACCTAGATCCAGAGTCAACCTAAAAACATTTAGGGGTTCTTTCATCACCCAAATATTTTGAATTAGTTCATGTTTTGCTATAAAAGCATCTTGGATTTTTAGTGAGAAAAATTCCTCTTATTCCCTTCTGAGGGCAATTATCATTTCATTAGGCAGATTACTTAGGCAATACATTGTACTTCTGTTTCCCTTAGGCCTAGTTTCTCTCCTACCACTGTCCTGTGGATCTACATAAAGATTTTTGATTAATTGATAGTAAGACAGGAAACAAATTAGAATTTTCTTCTTCCCAACTGTTTATTAGAAGACAAAATTCAAGAAACAGGGCCAAATCTAGAACTGATTTAGTTCAGAGTGGCTCTTGTGCCAGTGGGGCTCAGCTGATTGAGTAGGCTCTGACCCATGATTTCTAAGGAATAGTAAAAAATTGCCACAGGAAGGAAAATACCTTTTTTACTCTACAGTATTTTAATTTAGGACATAAACGAGGAGGTGATTCTCATCGATGATGTAAATTCCAATTTGCTTTCACAAATGAAGTGGAACTCGAATGCTGAATTTTCTTTAGGACTTCACATTCTTGAGAGCTACTAGACAAGGGAAACCCCTTCAAGTCAAGTAAAGTATGCATGTTTTTTAATAAATGGACCTAATCGCTATTCATTGCTTACCCAGGGTAACTGCTGACTGGCTGTTCTGGATTAGAATCTGATTGTGTCTCTTTCACTTCCTGTGAAAATTGTGTGTTTAGTACCTGCCTGAAATGACCTCCTGCAATATTTTGGGATGTTTGTTAACATCACCATACCAAAAAAAAATTAATAGCTTTAAATTTGGCTTTTACTCTCTTAAAAGTTTGCAGATACGACTTTCCGTATCAATTTTTCCCTTTCTATTTAACAAGTCTTTGACTTTTTACAGTTTCCCCTATCTTTCTAAATGGGATTTTGATGCCTTTTCCTTTTCTTTTTGTCTACATACCTCCACAACTGATAACTGGGGATAACAGTCAGGTTTGTGCTCCTTCCATACGAAATTCTACCTGTTAGATACAAGAATTATAAAGTAATTAGAAGTTAAAAACTAAGTCATTTAAAGATTAATTTTGTCTGCTGGGTAGAGTTTGAGTTTACCTGCTGTAGCTGCAACAGATTTTCATTTATCTAAAGAAAATTCATTTACTTAGCTAAAGCTATTTGCCTTCCTTATATATGTTGTGTGTGTGTATATATATTAATGTATACAAGAACATTTAGTCAAAGTGTTCTGTGAGTGTATAAGCTCTTGACAGACAGGTGATACATGCTGTTTGCAGGCTCTGGTTTGAACCTCTGTGGCTGGTGGCTGGGAGAGGGCTCCATCCCCTACTGCAGCACCAGCCTGGGAAGATGCCGTGTGGCTTTCTGCTTGCCCTCCTTTGCATCCCAATAGTAGTGCTTGGGGCCCATGAGGTACAGGGGCTGCATATCCCCCAGCTCCTGGCAATGTTAAAAACCCATAGATAGCCACTGAGTTATACGTTGGAGTAGGACTCCAGCTCCCTGAAGAACTAGGAACTCAGAGCCAGCATTATTGCCTGCCCCCCAAACTGTTCTTTTAGGGTTGTGTCTCTTGTGGCTTTGATCTCAAAGAGCTGAAATAGTCCAGTAGAGCTGAATAGTCAATAGAGAAGTTCATTCCAAAGTGCCCAATGCACAAGAGGAAACATGAGGAATAGTGGGAGTCACTGAAGATGCAGCATTTCAGAAAAACAGTCCAGGAAATTTTCATCTTGACTGGCTTCCAAATGATCATGAACACTTTGGTGGGTTTTCCTGAAACTATTTGTAAAGTAACCTCAGAAACATCAGGACTCTGAGTAATTTGTGTATGTATGTTTAAATTTTTTCTTCTGACTTAAGTTTTCTGTTTCAAAAAGAACTTTTCTAAAGAATGATAGTTATAAAAAATGTGAAACAATCATCCAAAATTGCAAACTGGTAAAGAACAACCATGGAAAAAAATACTGCACTGCCCTCTCTGCCTGATCTCCTGCTCACTCCCTAAACTGATTGTATCATACAGTAAATATTTTGCAACTTCCCAATTTATTTGCTCCAGATTTGGCTGGCTCCGGTTTGCATATATCTGTAGTTATGATTATGAGCAGGAGTGTTTGCAGGCAAACACATGTGGAATTACTGTACTATCTTTTCAATAGAAAATAGTATTTAGAAATGTTCCTGCTGTGAAGGGACAGGGTGGGCAGCAACCCACAATCATGCTAGAAATCATATACCGTGGAGGTGGGGAGCAGTCTGTCAGCTGTATCTACTCAGCTTTTACTTCTGACTGTTCCTGGTGGTGATGTTCCTATGAAAACAATTAGGCATACAGGTAAGTGGTATGATTATTATTCCTATCCAGAAGAGAAGTCTTGAGGAAAGCTATGAAAACTGACTGAAAATATATTCCTGTCATACAGTGAGAAGTAAGACTGTTACAGTGATCTGTTTGTACTACCAATGACTACAGGAGTACTCAAGTAAAACTTAATTTTATACAGCTAGAAAACAGTAGGCAAATAATGTCACTATTCCATGGCTTTCAGTAGTGGTTGGACAAAGTCCAGCAATCTGTCGAGTTGCTTGAATCGTTTGTCTACACTTCCTTGAATGTTATGCAGTGGTTTGTGGTTGAGGAGCATGACCAGCCCATCAAGAATCAGGAACCCTTTTAGGTGGAGTTCCCAGCAGGTCTGTTTTCAAGTTTGGCAGTTCTAAATAATATTCTCTGTACAACAAAACTAGAGACAGACGTGTTTCTTGGTTACAGCACTACTACTGCAACACTTCTAAAGCTTATTGGTTAATGCAGTGTTTGAAGGTGTCCTTGGGCAGAAGAGGGAGGGCACAGCTTGGTGAGAAGGGCTTGGATGGACCACTTCTAAGCTGGCACTTCGGCATGTTGCAAAGAGATCCTTTAGATGCAAGAACTTTACCTTAAATTACTTCTGTCCTTCTAAAGGAGATCTTCCAGATAGCTCTGCAAATATAAGTCATCTTTGTCAGAACAGATGACGTGATACACAGGCCAAAACCCAAAAAGCAGAGCCAAATCTGGAGCTGGTGTAATTCAATATAGTTCTTGTGGCTGTAAGGCTAAGCTGTAAGGCTTAGTTGGTTCAGCTGTATATGGTACATGTGTGGTGCAAGTGCATCAAGGCATTTGGTGTAGCAATTATGAATGATTGCTATCAGATGACAATAAGTGGTAACATTTCATTTGTTTTAATTCATTAAACGTATCCTGTCTGACAGTGTAATCTAGCCAAGGAATTAGTAGGATAATGACAAAAAAAAAAAAAAAAAAAAAAGGAAGAGAAAACAGTGTGGGTGAGATATTATAGTGTCTGCTTCAGCAGAGGCAGGCAGGGATCACATACAGTTAATTTGAGAAGCTCTGTGCTTTCCAGAGTTTCCCAGTGCATGGGATAACTAAAGAATAATTTAGGCAACTATGCAAAGACACCTCAGAGGGCTGCTGTCAAGAAGGAAAAGGAAGTGAACCTGTTTCATTGACTACTATACTTTCCCCTCAGGGTCACACAAAGTAAGCAATCCTCTCTGTTTTTCTAAAAGGGTCTTTTATAAACTGAAGGGACCAAAAAGAAAGCTTCCTGTGCTTCCCTGGTATTTTCCCGCTAGAGCAAGAGTTACTGATAGTCTATAAATCATGAAGAATTTCTTCCCACTTGGTTGCTGTTTTGTAACACAGCATATGTGGCCATTATATTTTAAAACTTTACAGGCTATGTTTCATGTTGCTTTCTGTACTATATATTTTCCTTCTTTTTCCATGCTTAATAATTGTCGTGGTTTAACCTGAGCCAGCAACTAATCCCCACACAGCCACTTGCTCACTCTCCCCGCTGGGATGGGGGAGAGAATCAGAAGGGTAAACATGAGAAAACTCATGGGTTGAGATAAAGGCAGTTTAATAGGTAAAGCAAAAGCCACGCGCAGAAGCAAGGCAAACCAAGGAATTCATTCCCTGCTGCCCACAGGCAGGCAGGGGTTCAGCCATCTCCAGGGATGTAGGGCTCCATCATGCGTAACGGTGACTTGGGAAGACAAATGTCAGAACTCTGAACTCTGTCCCCCCCTTTTTTCTCCCCCCAGCTTTACATGCCGAGCGTGACGCCA
>KL271504.1:0-14159 GCA_000699545.1 Podiceps cristatus | reverse complement strand
TGCTGAATTTCAAGGGGACGTCAAGGTGAAGTTACATGTTTACTGTTGAACAAATATAAAAGCCAAATCTTGCCAAAGAGCTTGTGCTCTTGTCCCTCCCTTCTTCTCCCCACTCTTCTCTGCTCTAGTCCCTACCCAGATCTCTATTTCCTTGCAGCACCTTTAGCACTCACACCCACCCTGCCCTGAGCCAGTTCAACTCATGGACCTCGCAGAAAACTGCCAACTTTTCTTTCAGGTTGGCTTTTGGCTAATTTAGCTAGGCATGTGAGTTTAGCTCAGGGGCAAACAACAACCTGAGCAGGAGAAGGCTGGCAGAGAAGGGGCAAAGGAAGCACAGCCAGGGCAGCAGGAGGGGGCAAGAAAATGGCATTGAGCTGTTAGATGGCTCAGGATGTGCCGGGTACATTCTTACGGAAGCAACCACAAGTTTTCCTTCCATCTGTTTGTTTCAGCGCTTGAGTTAAACAGAAGTTTAGAAAACAAAGAGTTTGCATCTGCCTGCACTGACATTCCCTCCGGCTTAGTCACGGCAGGGATGCTGTGAGTCCAGTGGCCGGATGTTGGGTTAGGATTCGGGAACCTATGGCCCAGCGGACGTCAGACGCTTCCTTTCCCTGTGGCTCACTTTTTCCTACTGTGAAAGGGAGACGGTAATTACTCACTCAGGAGACCTACATGACCTGATTCATCGGTGCATGTAAAGCCCTGTCACAAAAGGAAGAGAAAAGCTGAGAGAGGCCAATTTGCTCTCTACACCTCACTTGAGCAATTGTCACCTCTCAAAAGACTGATGGGGAGTTCAGCTCCTGCATCCATGCACCGAATCCCCCTCTGAGGCCGCTATCCATCTCCCTGCCCATCCGCAGCCCAGGGGCCGGACGAGGCTGCAGGATCCCGCTTTAGGTTGCATCAGGACAGTAGGTCGTTATCCTCTGATGAACCTAATGCTGACGCCTTCTCCTTCTGCACCTGTGATCCATTCTCTTCTCAAATAATATTAAGCCTGCAGGGTGACATTTTTGAGAGTGCCTGACTGACTTAAAAATTCATTTTTCAAACTGTCTGAAGGCTTCACTCAAAGGGAAATTCCCAGCCATTGCCATGCCAAAGTAATTATAGCCATACCACAAAAATTACCCTGCTATAATTATGCTGGTATGACTCTCGATCTGAACAATATGCTGGGATATTTTCCCAAGCAGCCAAAATCCTCTGGCAACTCTGGCTCCAAGTCTCTGGGAGGAAGGGACCTGCTCCCAAAAGCCCTCTCTTCCCTCATGCTGGTACTTTAGCGAGCGACCCGAGATCTCCCATTCCCCGGTACGATTTTCCCCATCAGTGTTGTAGCTCGACTCCTGCCTTCCTGCAGCCTCTCCGACTCCTCCCAGGAAGTCCCAGCTGCAGATGAAGCATTTCGGAGGCAGGGAGAGGGCGGCATGTGTACAAATGCAGCTTGGGCGGTTGTGCCAGACTTTCGCAGCGTAAGGCAGCGTGTCCCAGCTTGATGTAAGTCGTTTTCCCCCCCCATCATCCCTTCTGGGAGCTGCCTTGCGCCTACGTGTGTGTGTGCCTGCTGGCTGTCGCTGCTGCGGCTGCCCGTGCTGTGGCTTTGCACCCCACAGGGTGACGGGCTCAGGGGGACCCTTGTTCCCAGAGCCCTTTGGGTGAGCTTGTGAGTAGCCAGGCTGGCCAGCACCGCGGAGGTGCTTGAGGAGCACCGGGACAGAGGAGACGGCTGGTGCCCGCAGGCTGCAGGGCAGGAGGTGGTGAGCGACCAGTCCCTGCCGTGACCTTTCAGCTGTCACCTCCGAAATCCATAGTGTGCTCCGGACTGTGCACCTCGCCGGGACGAGAGTACAGCACAGCCTGAAGTGCCCAACCAGGTGAGAGGCTCCCAGAGCCTTTCCCCGGCCTTTTGACTCTTTGGTGGCTGGTCCCGCTCCAAAACATCGTCCACGGCTGGGGAGGTGGGGCAGAGCCCTCTCTGCCCTCACCCTGGTTCACTGGAGCAGCACCCTGACCCCGATGCCGCCTCTTAGCTCTTTGCAGGAGCCTTCTGCACAGCTCTTACACCAGCTCTGTTGTTTTCTGTAATCTATTGAAGCCCTTTTACTGCCACACTTTCAATTTGTCACCTGCAGGGGTACTCACGGGCTTTGCAGCCCAACGCAGTCCCCTCATTCCCATGCTCATTTGCTTTGCATCCCAAAGCAGTGTCCCCCCACATCTCAGCACCTGTGCCCAACACGCAGCCGTCCCGCACAAAGGGACGAGGTGAGTATTCTGCAGTCCCGAGTAATATTATGCTGTGGCTTCTTGTTTTTCCTTGAATTGTGCTGTTTTTTCCCACCTGGACAAAGAGATGTAAAACCCCACTGGTCTCCCCTGGCAGCTGCTTTGCACTTTTGTTAGAAATCACATGAAATGCAAACAGTGGAGACTCATATCCTGCACATAAGGATGGGAAGCACACCCAGCAGTACTGAGAACTTACCTGTGGGCTGGCCAGCTTCAAACCCGTTTTAATTTATTTTTTGGCAGCTGGGGAAATTAATCCATGTCTGGTCAAAATAAAGATGCATGCATCCTCCAGACTCACATCTAAAGTACCTAACAAAACATGAACTTATTTTAGCTGAAATACTGCATGTTTAAACAATGCTGTAGAATAGTTGAGGGGACCTTAGGGGAAGGAAGAGGCTGCATCGGACACAGAAATTAATTTGTTTGAGGCCTTGAAGGAAACGAAAACACCAAAATCACTTTGGAGATGGAAGATGACATCTTGTGAATCAGAATAAAACCTGTGACTAAACAGCCTGGAGCTGCAGCAGCTGAGAGGCCAGAGATTCTCAAAAATAGCAGCACTCTTGCTTCTTTGATTTTTATTTTTTTTTTAAACCTTAAGAACATGAAGTAAGTGGAAGAGGTGGGTTTGTGTGGAGCAGGTTTGCCCAGCGTACATCCCCAAAGCCCTTTGTTTCACTTGCCAGTCCCAAGAGTTGGGGTGTCTGAGCAGCCCTGCCAAGGCACATCCCCATCAGCGAGGAAGGTGGAGGTGCTGCAGGGGAGGAAGGGCAGAGGCAAGAGACACCTGGGAGCAATGAAACTGGACGGGAAGCTGATGTTGAATACTGAATTCCCAGAGGATGCCCTCTCACTGGTGTCTGTACCGCTCCCCCCAGTGCAGAGGAAAGTGGGGGTAGCCTGGAATTGGGGAGAGAGGAGGCAGAGGCCATAGCTGCCCTTGCAATCCCAACTTGTGTGTGTGTCATGGGCACAAAGTACAGTCCCAGCGCTGTTTGATGTCACAGCGACAACACACGATGCAGCTCATTCCCCCTTTTCTGTGGCAGAATAACCACAGCTTCGGGTCTGGACCTGCCTCCTCCCCAGGTCCATGGAGTGTTTGCTTTGCCCCTGCAGCTGTGGAGCTGTTATCTCACCCCTCTGCTTTGTGTCCAGGGCAAACGCAGGTCCATGCCCACAGGAGTGAGACAGCAGGGATCGTGGCATGCTCAGGAGAGCGGGACCGTCTCTGCGTCACTTCTTGCTGGAGAGGAAGATCGGCGCTGGATATAGCTCGTGCTCCAGTGAGGTACTGAATGCCCAGCGTGACTGTTTCTGGCCGACAGCCTGGTCCCTGGCTTAGGCTGCAGCGGTGTAGAGCCCAGGGGAGCTCACTGCCTTGGCCGCGATGGCAGATAGGGCACGTCAGGTAAAGCCACACTGGTGCAATCTCCTCTGAACCTCCTTATTTCCAGGTAGCCCATTTAAAGGGAACATCTCATAAGCAAGAGAATATTCTTTATACAGAAGAAAGCTCATTGTTTGTGAGATTCCCTCGCCTGATGGTCTCTTCTCTGAAGTCTCTTAGGTTGCAAAGTACATGGGAAACACCAGCATCCCTGTTGGAGATACAGACACGCAGAGCAGGGAGTCAGTGGTGGAAAGTTGTGGCCACTAAGTTTTTTACATTTGAATTCAACTGACCTGTCTGGCTGCCAGGCAAATTCCAACTGGAGAAACACATCCTTTGGTTTGGGGAGCAAAACAGGCTGAAACAGATTTGGGGGCTGCGTGGCCCCAAGCCTGTGTTGCTCTGCAGCCTGATGGGCAGCCACCCATGGCAGCATCACGGAGGCTGGGGATGGGGGGACGTCAAAAGAGGAAAGTATTTGTAATTTCCCTTCCTGAAAGGGCTGGAGCAGACAGGGCCTTTCCCCACAACTGGGAATTTCTAGGCATAAAGCACCTCTTCCCACTGACCCCCATCACACTTGCTGATGTTAAATTCTCTGAACTGTGGCCAACAGCAGCCCCACCACAAGAGAACAGTGCTGGAGCTGTTAATATTTCACTTCCAGCTATCTTTTACTTCCCAAGCCACAAATCCTTCTACTCCCACCAAAATCAGCTCAGGCACTGGGTCTTGCTGACCATAATATCCACAAGCTTGTGCAGAAAGAGCAAAGCAGGGCACTCGGGGAGAGGTGTGGGGCTCCCCTAGAGCCGGGCAGGCAGCGACTTCTGCTTGCCCTTGGCTACCTGCCCGGCACCGCGGGGGAGCGCAGAGTCCACCCGGTGCCCTCTGAAACACAGGGCTCCTCAGCAAGGTATTTGCAAAGATTCCCACTGGGGGCTGAAGCTGTAGAAAAAGCCAAAGCTCTCAACGTAAAATATTGTTGAGGCACTTTTCAAATGCTGGTGCATCCCTCTGAGAACCGCAGGGGTGAGCAGGTAAGTGGGGACTTACCGTGGCAGCTGAGCCAGGGGAGGGGGGCTGACCTGGTACCCCCCCCCCCACCTCGGCACGGCAGAGCACAGACCCTGCTCCCTCACATCCCAGCTCTGCATCTCGCATTTCAGCTGCTTTCACGTGCCTTCCTCGTCCCTGTTCAAATGCATTTTATTTGCCATGGTGGCAATCATTTTCTTGGCTCATTGCTTCAGAGCCACCCTCCTCACATCCCCACACTGGCTTTTCTTGGTGCACTGAGTATCATTTCTCTCCAGTTTCCAGTCCCTTTGCTGTCTGGTTACCTTCTCCCTGCGCTATTGAGTTATTAAATTCTGCCTCCGATGCTTTTCATCATCCTCGTGATAAATTCCCCATCAAGCATATCTGACTTTCTCCCACTGTGCTTATCTGACTGGAAGGAGGATTTTCTCTGAATGTTTCTTACCGTCCTTCTTCCCACCCCCCCAGCCATGGTGCACGTGGAAATTAGGTATCAGTCAGGCAACGATACCTTGGTGGCTTCGTACATCAGACTGACATCTGTGCTGTGCTCCCCTCTTGCCTGTACCCAGCTGCCGCCTGGTTTTGCCATGAACTTTAGGTGCAGAAATCAGCACCTAAAACATTGTTTAGGAGCTAGAGCAAGTCTCTTCAGCAAGGGCTCCAGTAGCACAAAGGATCAAATACTACTTCTGCTACTCCTTAGAGCAGTGTGGAATAAAAAAGCTTTTTCTTCTAGGAAAAGGGGACATTTTGTGGCCTGTAGAGAATGAGGTCCTACTGATGGGGGACAAGAGAGGCCATGAAAGGCAAAAGCCTGAGGTCTGGAGTCATTGGCCTGGCTGTTACAGCCTGGCTGAGCATATTTGACTCCGTGATTTATTCCAACCAATAATGAGGTTTAAGGCATTACCAGATCCCCAGTGAGTGTACACGTGCTTCTTTTGTTAATCTGTTTTCTCAATTCTTGTTGAAACTTGTAAATGAAACATCATCCTCTGCCAGCTCTCGTCCGTTTGATCTTTCATAAAAAGTGCGTGAAACCTCTTCCAGAAGCCACGGCATCAGCGTTACTGCTCTAAGGTCAGTCAGCAACAACCCATGGAGCAATACTGAAGGGCACACCTTCTATTGGGAAAAACATACCTGGGGAGGCCACGTCCCCTTCGCGCATGGCCCCATTGCCATTAGTAAAAGCTTCTAACTCATTTTCTTTCTCTCTCTTTGCAGGTAAAAATGTCAAGGCCAGTGCAAGCTCGGAGGCTGGAGGGAATAGATAAGAATATCTGGTGAGTTAAGAGAATATCTGGTTTACCCTGGTGGTAGATGTGGTTTCAGGTAGCGTAACACCAGGCAGAAATGGCCGCAGCCATACAGCACAGAGCAGCACACTCTCCCTCAGCTACTTCACATTTGTTTAGGAAGCACATGGGGGCAGGTTTGCCCCGGGAGACGTGACCCCAACTCAGCTCTGTACCTGCTGCTCACACTTCATGCCGTACCAGGTGTCCCACCCCATCCCACGGGAAGGCAGGCGGGAGCACCGTGTAGTGCGTTATACGCCATCCAACCCGTCCACTTGAGTAATCCCAGCAGCGCCCAAATGTGAGCCGAGTCGCTGCAGCACGCTGGCTGCAGCCCAGCATCTGCTTCAAGCCCAAGCTAGGGCTGAAAGCAGAGGCAGGCGAAGGGATGCTGCGAAAGCTGCCAGGCACGGGCACTGGGAAAACTGCATGCTTGTAGGAGAGATCTAAATGGACTTTCCCCAAAGCCCTGCTGTGCCTTGTTTCAAGCTACAAACTGCCAATGAGTTGGCTCTTCTTTGAGACAAGCGCTGCATTCAGCCTGCCTTTCCCTCTGCAGAGGCCTTCAGGGTGTCTAGTTGCTAAATTTTCCAGAACGGGTACGAGCTTGAAAACCTCCGAAACCTCTCCCGCTCGGCCTGGTCTGATCAGCAGCAGTGTGCGGCTTCAGCTGCGACTGCGCACCCAGACAGCACAAAGGCTGTTTCATTCAAGAACAAGTTAAAACCACCCCCAGTGCAATAGCACCTCACCCTTGTTCTAATTGAAATGGGTCTGAAATGACCTGTGCTTGGTCCTGTCCACCTGTGAGCAGCGGGACGGCTCCAGAGGAGGGACACCAACCGTGCTCTCTGCCAAAGGGATGTCTGCAAGCAGAGCCGGTGCCAGCACGCTGCCCGGACCCTCTGTAAATGCGTGTCTGTCTCTCCCTTTCTTCTCTCCAGGGTGGAATTTGTCAAACTGGCTGCCACCTACTCCACAGTGAACTTGGGTCAGGGTTTCCCTGACTTCTCCCCACCGGACTTTCTGAAGGAGGCGTTCGTGAGAGCCCTCAGCAGGGAGAACCACATGCTGCACCAGTACACCCGTGCCTTCGTGAGTGGACAGACCCCCCTCCTTGGCAATACCCCCTCTCCCCCCCCCGTTAGCCTCAGCCTCTTCATGGCTCATCAGGCAGCAGCACTAAACAGGACAAACCACATGAGGCAAAACATGTGCCCAGCCTCTGCCCGACCCCCTGCGCCCAGGGCTGTAACACCCCGCTTTACCAGGGCATTTGAAGCAGCCGGGCTGGAAGGTGCCCCGCAGGCTCAGTCACAGGGCACTTGGCTGCCCAGGCCCCTTCAAGGGCTCATCCATGTTTTGGGAGGTTTCTGCAACCCAGTTCCCACCCTCCTCTCACCCCACAGGGCCACCCACCTCTGGTGAAGATCCTAGCCCAGTTTTTTGGGAAGTTGCTTGGACACGACCTGGATCCTATGACTGATGTGATGGTGACCGTGGGGGCATACCAGGCTCTTTTCTGCTGCTTCCAGGCTTTTGTTGATGAAGGCGATGAGGTAACCCAAGATTTGGGCTTGTTGCACAGGCAACTTTCTTCTGGCAGAGCCCTTCTTGGCTGTAAGTCTGCCAGGGGTAGGTTTTCATAGTCCTCTTGCAAATCAGAAAAGGTTTTATCTCCATTCTCTGGTATTTGAGCTTCTAAAGGAAAAAATCCCTTGCTACAGGGCACTGTCTCATTTCTGCATAAGGCAAATTTTGCACTGAGTGACGTGGTTCTTCCCTGTCACTGCCCACTGGCAATGCAGATTCTCCATTACAGTAATTCAGGGATTAAAATTTCTTGTCCTTCCCATTGCTCTCTGCACCCACCAGGGAAGGTCTGAGCAGGGCCAGGAGGGCGCTGACATGTCCCTTTCTTCCAGGTGATAATCATTGAGCCCTTCTTCGACTGCTATGAGCCGATGGTGAAAATGGCTGGTGGGATGCCCGTGTTTGTCCCACTGAGACCGGTGAGTGGGTCGGAGAAAGAGGCTGTTGAGGAGGGAGGAGTTGTAGCAAAGTGAGCGAAGAGGTGAGTGGTAAGCAAAATGCAGAGGTAGAAAAGCAAGCCAAGATTCCTCCCTGTTCTCTCTAGAAAGCTCCAGAAGATGGAAAATTGATGTCTAGTGCAGACTGGCAGCTGGACCCAGCTGAACTGGCTTCTAAATTCAGTGAAAGGACAAAAGCCATCGTCCTGAACTCACCCAACAACCCTCTGGGCAAGGTAACGCCTCTGGCTTTGCTGTGGCTGTCCCTGAAAGCAGCTGGGGTGCTACAGCTCCCCCAGACACATTTGCAGGATAGCAGTGACTTGACCTGCCTTGCACACAAGGAAAATGGGTGTTGTGGGAGCACCACGCGCTGCATGCGTTCTTCTGGTGTTTGTGGTGCTTGGTGGTTTGTGCCAGCAGTGGCTTTGCCCTGTTAGACCATCGCAGCCAGCTCCTGCCCACCCTGGCTTGGGAGATGGTGCAGGCAGGGTGCAGAGCCTTCACGGAAAGGCAGGGACAAGCAGGGGCTCAGAAACGCTCCTGCTGCATCTCTTCTCCGCTCCCTGCCCGCTACAGGTATTCAGCCGAGGGGAGCTGGAGCTCATTGCAGACCTATGTGTGAAGCATGACGTCCTGTGCATCAGTGACGAAGTGTACGAGTGGCTGGTCTACAACGGGAAGGAGCACATCCGCATTGGTACGGAGAATGGCTTGGCTGAGCCTGGGTGTCTTCAGAGAAGGAACTGGTGACTTATCTGGGGTCCCCCGGCAATTACATGGGCTGCTTGCATGCACAGCTCTACCAGGCGTGTATCCCCATTAGAGAGATTTTGCCACACTTTAGTCTCAGCCTCCAAATCAGATCTTAAACTGGAGCCCCGACTTCCAGAGCCAGTCAGAGGAAATAGAGAGTTGGCTTCATGGTGTGAGATCCAGAGCAGAGAGCCTTCTGGTTCCAGAGAAACTGGATGTTTTTCCCACACTTTGTAAAACCACAGTTTTCTGGGTGTCTCTAGTTTTGGGACATCCATTTCAACATGATTTCAGAGGCCTGTTCTTTCTCTTGCAGTAACATGCAATCACCTTGTTGCAGGGTGATGGTGCTTGGCACCTCTGGGAACCCTCAGGGCTGGGTACACGTGTGTGAAAACACTTAATTAGAAAGAGATGCTCTTGAGAAACCTGGCTGCTTGCTTGAGGTGTGCTTTGAGGCTCATCCAGCTGAAAGATGTGCTGTGGACACATCCTGGTTTCAGCCAGGAGAGAGCTAGTTTTGTCTTCAGCAGCTCCTGTGTTTTGGATTTAGTACGTGAAACATGGTGATAGTACCCTGATGTTGTTCATTGCCGCCGAACAATCAAGGATATTTTGCAGTTTCCCATGATTTTCTGATGTGCAGGTGCAAACACCTGGGAGGGGCACAGCCAGAAGAGTTGATCCAAACTGGCCAAAGAGAGTGTTCCATCCCATAGACGGCATGGCCGGGGTGAGGGAGGGTCAGCCATTGTCCCCCTTCTTGTTCAGTTTTTGTTCTGTTCATGTTCCCTTCTTGTTCCCTTATTTTCGTGGTCTCTGGAACTTGCCATTCTGTGTTTGCTGTGGGGGAATATCCCTGCTCCCTGACTGCTGCTGAGGACAGGCTGTGTTGGTCATCGGGTGGTAAGAAATTGTGCATCATTCATTTTATGTATTTTATTAATCTTATTTGTTATTATTATTAATAATATGTTTTTATATTTTTCATTGCTGTCCTGGTAAATTGTTTTTATCTCAACCTGCGAGTTCTCTCTCTCTCTCCACTTCTCCTCCCCACCCCACTGTGGAGGAGGGGGGTGAGCGAGCAGCTGCCTGGTATTCGGTTACCAGCTGGGGTTACATCACGCAGAACACAAGAGGCCACCACGGGTTATGGTGGTGTCGTAGTTTAACCCCAGCCAGCAACCGCTTGCTCACTCTGCCCCCCGAGTGGGATGGGGAAGAGAATGGAAAAAAGGTAAAACTCATGGGTTGAGATAAAGGCACTTTAATAGGATGACAAAGGAAGAGAGTAATGATAATAATAATCGAATATACAAAACAAGTGATGCACAATGCAACTGCTCACCACCTGCTGACCAACACCCAGCCTGCCCATGAGCAGGAATCACGCCAGCCCAGCCAGCTCCCCTCAGTTTACACACTGAGCATGACGCCATATGGTATGGAATATCCCCTTGGCCGGGCTGGGACAGCTCTCCTGGCTGTGCCCCCCCAGCTCCTTGTGCCCCCCCTCGCTGGCAGGGCACAGCAACCTGCAAAGTCCTTGACTTAGTATAAGCACCGCTTAGCACCAACTAAAACATCTGTGTGTTATCACCATTATTCTCAGACTAAATCCAAAACACGGCACTATACCAGCTACTAGGAGGAAAATTAACTCTATCCCAGATGAAACCAGGAAAAGAGCTTCCATCGTGTCATTAATGATGCCCAGAAGCGAGCACGCTCAGCTCTGCCATTGGTGTTTCTCTCTCGTTTCCTTGCCAGCCAGCTTGCAAGGGATGTGGGACCGCACGGTGATCATTGGGAGCGCTGGGAAAACCTTCAGTGCCACTGGATGGAAGGTGAATTCCCCCCCGCAGCACTGCATTGTCTCCCCATCCCTTCGCTCCAGGGTGTGGGTCTGATCACATAGCATGGCACTGGGGACACTGCTGCTGCCCGCTCAGCTTTGAGCCTCAGGGTCTGAAAGTACCAAAGCTGCTTTATGATAGCCCTGTCCGGAAAATACAATGAAGCCAGCACAGGTAAATAAAGGGGAGCACGAGCAGGTACCCCGAGTCTTACCACCTTCCTCCTCCTCTCCTGGCTGCAGGTGGGCTGGGCCATGGGACCCAACCGTCTGCTGCAGCACCTCCGTACCGTGCACCAAAACTCGGTGTACCACTGTGCCACAGTAGCCCAGGTAAGGCGGCTCCCTGCAACTGGCCCTGCAATTCCCAGACCCCTGGAGCAGCGGGGAGAGACAGTCCTTCTGCCCAGGGCTGACCTGAAAGGCACAGTCGGGGTGCTGTGTGGTGCCCTGGAGAGGCTCCTTCCCCTCTCCCTGCAGTCACTCCATGCCTGAGGGGAAGAGGAGAGTCCAGCCTGCCTGGGGTATATTCCTTATTTTGCATTGACAAATCTGAGGCCGTTTGGAGGGGCTGGAGGCAGAGAGCAGCTTGGTGCAGTGAGAAATCACGCCCTGCTCCCTAATCACCTGTGAATTGCATCAGAGCAAGACTCAGGTTCTCATGCAAGCCTTGACATCTCCCCACTGGGCACCTCTCTCCTCGCAGGAGGCCGTGGCTCAGGGCTTCCGGAGGGAGCTCGAGCTCTATGGGAAACCAGACAGCTACTTCATCCAGCTGCCCAAGGTACTGCAGCAGAAGAGAGACTGGCTGGTCCAGAGCCTGGATGCTGTGGGGATGAAACCCATCGTCCCTGAGGGCACCTACTTCTTGGTGGCAGACATCTCCGAGTTCAGTGAGTCACGCAGCTGCGGTTTTGCTCAGGCAGGGCTGAGTACGGGGGTGCTGCTCAGAGCGGTACCACTAGCAGGGACAGGAACCTGCATAAACCACCACCAAAATGGGGAGGGATAGTAGCGTGTCCCCCATCCGAGCTCCCAGAGGCCATGGGTTTGGGGCTGGGCTGAGGCACCCACGGCAGCCCTGACCTCTGCACTGCCGTGCTTCTCCTGCAGAATCCAACGTCCCTGATGTCCCTGACTCTGATGAGCCCTATGACTCCAGATTTGCGAAGTGGATGGTCAAGAACAAGGTAACTGCGTCTGGCCCTTTCCTCCACGTTTGCCCTGGGTTTGTGCCCTCCCTGCTGGCTGTGCTCACGGGAGCCAGCAGCACAGCACTGCCCGGTCCGGCAGCTGATGGCAGGGGTTGCCTGGAGCAGACGGCTTCACCCACGCCAGGGCACAGCAGGCTGCACGCCGGCCCAAGAGCAGCAACCTCAGCTCCATGTGTTTCCCCTTCCCAGGGACTTGCTGCCATCCCACTCTCTGCTTTCTACTGTGGGGCCCACAAGAACAACTACAACCATTTCATCCGGTTCTGCTTTGCAAAGGTGAGCTACATGGAAGCATGAAGGAAGGTGAGGTTGGGGGTTAATAATCAGGGGTGTTTTAATGAGATGAATGCCAAGAAGAAATGCAGAGCACCTTGGCCATCGCAGTCCGAGTGTGGCGTTGCAGATGGTGCAACCTGCAGACACATGAGCTGAGGGCAGGAGATGTGCTGGTGCCATCCTAAGCTTTGCCCCATCAGCATCCCACATTTCTTGGTCAAGGCAGGGAGCCTTCTGGGTGCATGTTAAACTGCCCAGTGGCTACTGCTTGCCCCAGAGATGCTGTGTCTCTGGCATTCTGAAGACAGGGCATTTGTGATGTTCCAGAAGGAGAATGGTATTTTTATATAAATGACTGCAGTGAGGGAAAAGGGGATTTGACTGGAAGCCACTGACCAAACCTGCGGCATTTGTTTAGGAGGAAGCCACGCTGAAGGCAGCAAATGACATACTGCAAAAATGGAAACGGGAGAAAACCAGTCCTTGAGTGCAGTGGAGAGAGAACCAGATTCTCCTTGGTCTTCATTGCCATGACCCTTCTTCCTCCTCTTCCTTTGCTTGGCTACAAACTCAGATATGTTCTTATTCTTGTGCTTTCAACCACATTTTCTGTCAGACAAATGGGTAAGAGATTTGTCAGGCCCAGGGCCTGGGGCACACTTACAGTCACTGTGAAATGATTGCACCGTCCTTGCAAGATGTGAGTCTTCACATGCACTGCCAGTATTAGACATTTGTTCCTCTTACGTTTAAAGACTTTGCTAATCAGTTCTGGGATGCATCCAGCAAGACACAAGGTAAGGAAGGCTCCGGGGGTCTTTTCCACCACCAAATTCTGAAAAGGTGTTTCAGGACCTACCTTTAAGGCTATGCTGGGGTGTTACTGTGGCTTCTCTTGCTCCACATTCCCACTCATGCACCCCAGGGTGCAGGACAGCACTTCCACTAGCACCCACATTCCCCACAGGACTGTGCAGTATCACCACCCATCTGTAGGTTGAGTCCTATGATCCTGAAAATTATAAACACAGTGAAATGCTGGGTTTCCCATATTAACAATTTCCCTATTGTTTTATTTTCTGTCCATCTCTGGTGATAGTGACCACAGAATTGGTAACCGGCTCCCCCCGGGAAACGAGCTTTCATAAATGGCCCAGCCATTGCCAAACCTTCCCTGTGCACCCACCCATCTGTAGGTTGAGTCCTATGATCCTGAAAATTATAAACACAGTGAAATGCTGGGTTTCCCATATTAACAATTTCCCTATTGTTTTATTTTCTGTCCATCTCTGGTGATAGTGACCACAGAATTGGTAACCGGCTCCCCCCGGGAACCGAGCTTTCATAAATGGCCCAGCCATTGCCAAACCTTCCCTGTGCACCCCCCAAACTAGCCCTGGCACTTTGTGAGGGCTCGGCAGCGTCACACAGGCTGCAAAGCAAAGCCTTCAGGCCGTTGACTGCGCAGGCGGTGGCCAAGGAGGATGGGCATGGTGGCCTCAGGCTGCTCCTGCTGCTGGTGGCCCCTGCAGCCTCCCACCCGCCAGACTGGTTAGCGGTGAGGCAACACGAGCAGGATTTTGAAAGGTAATTCTTGCGTCATTCTCGATTGCAACCCGGATAAGAACGTAAAACTGCATCATCAATCGCCCAGGTGTTTTGTGCAACAGGCCGTGCGATAAGTATTTCTGGTGATTAAATTAATAAGTTACAATTATGGAAGAGTAAATGTCTCTGTAACAATCGCGAGGCTGACGCAGGTCTCCTGCAGAGCGCCCCGGTGCAACACCTGCGCTGCGTCCCGCAACGGTGGCTGCGCGGCCCGGCCGGGGAGCGGCTCTGCAGGTTTTGTGTCGGGCTGAGCTGGCGGCACCCATCCCCTTGGAGCGAGAGCTGCACCCACCCACCCACGGGGACAGGCAGGCGAACTCCCACCCGCCTTGGCCCGCGGGAGACGCGTCCTGCCTCACCTGGGCG
>KL271503.1:15448-43535 GCA_000699545.1 Podiceps cristatus | reverse complement strand
GCAAGTTCCAGAGAGAGCAGGAGGGAACAGATGTATGAACAAACAGGCCCAACCGAAATAAAACAAAAATAAGATAACAAGAAAGGAATATGAACAGAAAGCGAACTGAACAAGGAACCCAAACCCGAAAGAAAAGGGAAAAGAGATGAGGGCAATGGCTGACCCTCACTTAGACCGGGCATGACGTCTCTGGTATGGAATACTCTCTTTGGCCAGTTTAGATCAACTATTCAGCTGTACCCTCCCAAGTGCTTGAACTTGCACGTTACCAAAACTTGAGAAACTGCAAGATGTCCTTGATCGTTCAGCAGCAGCGAACACCAGCAGCGTGCTGTCACCTTGTTTCACATACCAACTCCAGAGCACAGGAGCTGCTGCAGACAAAAACTAGCTCCGTCCTGGCTGAAACTAGGACAGGACTAAACAACCCCAGTTCTCTCAGCTGCCCCTCATAGGGCTTGTGCTCTAGGCCCTTCCCCAGTCCTTTTCTGGACACGCTCCAGCACCTCAGTGTCTGTCTTGTAGGGAGGGGCCCAAAACTTAACCCAGCATGTGAGGTGCAGCCTCACCAATGCCAAGTACAAAGGGACAATCACTTCCCTACTCCTGCTGGCCACACTACTCCTACACTACAAGCCAGGATGCTGTTGGCCTTCTTGGCCACCTGGGCACACTGCTGGCTCACATTCAGCCAGCTGTCAACCAGCACCCCCAGGCCCTTTTCTGCCAGGTGTTTCCCAGCCACTCCTCCCCAGTCCTGTAGCGTTGCCTGGGGTTGTTGTGGCCCAAGGGCAGGAGCTGGCACTTGGGTTGTTGAACCTTACACAGCTGGCCTCAGCCTGTCAATCCAGCCTGTCCAGATTTCTCCGTAGTGCCTTCCTACCCTCAAGCAGATCAACACTCCAGCCCAGCTTGCGGTCATCTGCAAACGTAGTGAGGGTGCACTCATCCAGATCATTGATAAAGATTAATTAAAGAGAACTGGTCCCAGTACTGAGCCCCAGGGAACACTGCTTCAGACTAGCTGCCAACTGGATTTAATTCCATTCACAGCTCAATCGTGACTGATAATGGTTCTTTGCCACTATAAACATATGGGGTATTATGAATTTCCAATGCCAAGAAGTCAGTAGGTGCTGGTGATGTTTACTCATCATTTGAGCATTTCCAGAAAAGCCTGTCGAGTTTTGAACATGCTTACTATACTCAAAGCTGGTACTGTCAACACCCATTCTGTCTGCACCGATTCTTGGGAAATAATGAGTGGACTTGAATAACATAGGGGTGAGTTTTGAAAGACAGATCTTGCAAATTTTAAGCTTACCAAGATCTTAGCAGTGAAGCTGAGCATTGGAACCAATTTTCAACTTGAAAGTAAGCAAATTCAGACAACAGAGTTTTTTTTAAAAGGTGAAAAAATTGGCTTTTATGGAAAGTGTCTCTAGCTAATTAAAGTTTATTCCTTTGAGGATGAAGTTGTAGTAAGGGGTGCAACAAGTTTAATCATTCCAGTGCGCCTAAAGTAGCAGTCTCAATTTACTCTCCTGGCTCTTTTGTTCTCGCAGCATTTTTGGGTTACAGTTCTGATGTTTATGGGATCTCTTGGTGAGCGTAGTTCATTTTGCTGAACAAGCAGTTAAAACTTACATAAAGTTTAAAGAAGAAATTGTTTTAGTAAGCTGATCTAGGCTGCTGAGGGACTGAATGAGTGCAAGGAGGGATGGAATTGTGTGACTGGAGGAGAGGAGGGGATCCTACTCTGAACTGCAGCAGCTGTTGGGTTGATTTGGCTGCTGCGTGAAACCTGAGAGAGGTAAAAAATACAGTCACCTTCTCTGTGAGCTCTTCAGTATGCAGTCTTCTGCCTTCTCTGCGGAGCCAAAACATTCGCCACTCTCTGGCGCACAAGGCTTCTGTTTTCTGTTATCCAGAGCTGTATGTTATCTAGACACACAGTGTTGGTAAGTTTGGATGTGTACAAAGAATAGCATGTTGTCTAATTGAAATTATACTATACTTTCTAACATAGGAAATCATTAGATCAATTGTTTAATGGAACACATGCCTTTTCTAAGAAAAAAAGTCAAATACATTAAACACAAAAGGTACACAGTTTTGTGGTCTCTGTGTGAAAGATCCATGAAACAAGTACTTGTGGATAAAGAAATATAATTTGTGGAGAAAAAACAATGCCTTTATTGTAACATAAGGCCAGAAACTATGGAGGAAATGCGTACACTTTATTTACATATCTTTGTTTTTCTTTGACTGAATCAGTGGTGTTGATAGTTCACACTACAAATAAGATTTCTTTTTTTCTCTTCTTCTCCATTAGGTTCCTATACCTTGCTATTTGATTGCTTTAGTGGTTGGAGCTTTAGAAAGCAGGTGAGTGAATCTGCACAAAGTATAAATAATAATCATAATAAATCTTCATAGTTACCTTACTTGTTTGTTCTTGGTTTTGTTTCTAGTTTTAAAAGGTCTTAAAGGTTCAATGAGCCGGTTTATTTGTATCAAACTGATGTATCTTGATTCACTCTTGCATCATTTTTTCTATAGACTATACTTTTTCTCTAAGTTAAAGAAATACCATGAAGAATTTGGAATTGATTTGAACCGCTAAGGGCTTTTGCTAGCTCAGGGAATAGTATCTCTTTTCCTCTGATAACAGATAAGCTTTGTCATGTACAAAAGGCAGAAAATAATACTTCAGCCTCCTTGCTCATCTGCACAAGGACATATTAATCTAGCCCATAATAATGCTTTTATATTAGGACTTCACAGCATTTTTAAATCTGCAAATGTGTTTCCTGTTTAGTTGTCCTGAACAGTGGATGTGTGTGGTTGGTTTGTTTTCTAAAGCTTTTTTTTTAGTGTTACTTTAGTGGTGGAGAGGAAAAACAGAGGAAAGACTCTAATTAGAATTTCTTCAGCAACATGAGTTACTCATGAGCACATTTAAACGGACACTCTCTGAATTAGTTTCCCATAGAATTATTCCAGTTCATGGTGTCTTAGTGGCAATTTTACTTTCAACAGAAAGATTGGCCCAAGGACACTGGTGTGGGCTGAAAAGGAGCTAGTGGATAAATCAGCCTATGAATTTGCTGAGGTGGGTAATTAAAAAAACATGTTTTGTAAACTGTTTTGCATAGTTTTGGAAAAGAAACAGACTGTAGTTCAGTGTTTCCTTTCTCTGCCTCTCATCCCCAAAAATGTCTTTCTTTTATCACAACAGAAAACTACTACTTGACATAAATAGCGATATGGTCTTGTACTCATTTTCCATGTGGGAGATCCCAAGGTGAAAGAGAATGAAGTGTGGTGTCAATAGCTAATAACTTGTTCAGTGTTTGTAGACAGAAGTCGTGTTAGAAACTAATGTGAATTCTTGTTTCAGGCTGAAGCTATGCTGAAAACAGCAGAAGATTTAGCAGGACCCTATGTATGGGGACAGTATGACTTGTTAGTCTTACCACCTTCTTTTCCTTACGGTGGTATGGAGAATCCTTGTCTTACTTTTGTAACTCCAACATTATTGGTAAGTGCAACACTGACAAAGGTTGCCTATTGACTGACAATTAGGGCTTGCCTATATTAATCCTCAAATTGGATTAATCTTCCCCCTAGAAATAACTGTAAATGTTACTGCCTCCTTTGGAGTTAGGGACTGTACATGAAACTGCATTAAGTGGTATATTTTGAGGTTTACTTGAACTGACAACTGCCTTTTTTTTTTTTTTTTTTAGGCAGGTGATCGATCTCTATCCAATGTAAGTGCAAAATAGTTTCATGTCTTCAAGTAGAGCACAGCTTGAGGTTGCATATTAACTTCTTTTGTAATAGATATTTGAAAAGTTAGTCTCTTGTTCATTGAGGGAATTAAAAGTTAAGGCAGTAAATGAAGAGGTTTTACAAAGTGAGTTTTAGTTCTAAGTAAACTAGAAAAACTGGAGACATGTCTGTTTTGTATAGTGAACAGCTGAAAAATACAAGAGTGGCTGTTATGTGTAGGGGACTGACTGAGTTTAGCGGCTTAGTAGCTCTGTTCCCGTCCTGTGTATAGATAGGTTTAAAAACCAGACTTGAATTGATCCCTTTGAAATTGTCTAGGGAACTTCTTCCTTTCTGTGTCTGTCTATGCACTAGAACTAGCATTATGTACAATTTTCTTTTAAAGTGGAAATCATGAGTACAATTTGAGTAAACTATTTTTTTTTCTGGAAAGTTGAGTGCTCTGGATGCTGTTTTATCTTGTATGTCTTTCTACTAGACCAATATACTGATTAAAAAAAAAAAAAAAAAAAAGATTGTCTTAGCCCAAGAATGCTGAAATATTTGACACTGAAACTTTTTAATGTATCATGCATTGTTGTCCTTCTAGATGTGACTGTTTTCTCCCTGTTTGATATTTTAGAACATCCCAGTACTGCAGCAGTTGCTTAGGTGGAAAAGTAGTATTAGTCCATTACTTGGCATGGATCCAACATTCTGAAATGTAATTTCATAAAAAAAGTACCTGCACCGTGCTACCAGAGGAATTATTTTTATTGATCGGTGTGTTTATATCCAGGCTGTGTGTTCAAAATTATTTCTGGAGAAGGTTCAGTAGGATAGTGTTAGTCCTCTAAATAAAATTTATATGGATAAGTGTTTACAGAGCTATAAATGCTAACTGGCTTTGGGAATATAGTGCAATAAATGAGATCCCATTAGGATTTTTTCTTTCTGTTGGGATCTGATCATTCATTTTGTCTGAACAGTGGAACTGTTGTTTTCTGTGTTTTAGGTTATTGCTCATGAAATCTCTCACAGCTGGACAGGAAACTTGGTAACAAACAAAACATGGGAGCATTTTTGGTAGGTGTGATGTTCAGTGCAATGCAAATCATATTTTAAAATTAATCCATAAAGAGACCGACTAAATTCATTTTGCCATTCTGCCAGTGCTGACCTTATCAATATCTTTCCAGGCTGAATGAGGGACATACTGTATACCTGGAACGCAGGATTGGTGGTCGGTTGTTTGGTGAGCAGTTCAGACACTTTAAAGCCCTAGGAGGTTGGAGGGAACTGCAGAATACGGTAAATATTTTTAAATTTATGATAACTCTAACCATACAGCTAAATAAAATAAAGCTTGATTTCCTGTGTTTCACACAAATAAGACCTTTCTAGTCAGGCTTCCTAACACTTTCCTGTTAGACGATAAACAAGGTATGTGTTCTCTTCCCAAGGTAATAGCTTAATATAGTCAGAGATTAAATTAAGCTTTTTGTACTGTTTTAAGCTGTTCTGTAAGGAGGAACATCTTTACAGACTTTCTTCGTTGTTCTGGGTATAGCTAAACTGCAGTATTACCTGTTAGCGTGCCGATAAGCAGCTGAAAGCTTGTTGAAATTATCTCCAACATGATCAGAATTTCCAGTGCCTCATGAAAGTAACTGATTACTTTTTTTCCTGCATACTGCATTGTAACTGAGGATATTCCTGATCTATTACTGTCTAGGAGGGTCATCGTTTTGTGTTCAGGTAGCATAGTTAAACCTTAGTTTTCAGATTTCCAGCCTGTGGTATTAGATCTCCTTCTCATTCAGTTTAGTGATGTACTTTACCTGTTTTACTATCAATATTTCCTTGTTGTATTTTATGCTTTGTACCACCTATTTAAATCAAGTACTTGAAATAGTTTGTTAATAAAGAGATAAATACAGATCATTTACTAGGTGCTTGTGATTATGACAGACATGATGAAAATTACCTGCTTTGAGACGGGGAGCACAGGGTGATTGATCCTAACATCATTCTGTTTGATACGCGATCAGACGCTGATAAAAAAAAAATGAGGAGAAAGCTTAATAGACCAAGTTCTGTGCAGATTCAGAACTTCTTTCTCATTCTGTACAGATTCAGTTCTTTCTCATTCTTTTTCCTGAAGGCTTTGAAATGGGGCCGTCTTAGTTTTGGATGGGTTATACCTTTATAAATAGGATTAGTAGTGATTTGCAAGAATGCTACTTTTCCTAGATGAATGTTTCTTGTGTCTTTGTCACAGATAAATGCTTTTGGAGATAAAAATCCTATAACTAACCTCGTCCCGAATCTGAATGAAGTAGATCTTGATACTGTCTATTCATCTGTCCCGTATGAGAAAGGCTTTGCTTTGCTTTTTTACCTTGAACAACTTCTTGGAGGACCAGGTAAGTGTTAGTCAGACTTTATATATTACTGTTTCCCGTTTTAATTTAAAAGACTGAAACATTTGGTTTTTAACTGTTAGATGTCTTCACGGGCTTCCTGAAGGCTTACATTCAGCAGTTTGCTTATAAGAGCATAACAACTGAGGACTGGAAGAACTTCTTGTACTCCTACTTCAAGGATAAGGTTGGGTAGTGTTTAAAACTACTTGCTTGAAATGTTTTAATTATGTGAAACTATGGCATAGTTCAGGAATTACCTTCTTTAAGGACCAGTTTGTTATCTTTCTCTTTTTTAGCTCAAGACCTTAAGTCTGGAATCTTACAAAGATGGGTTTGCATTATGATGCTGCTCTTTTTTTTCTTCTTTTCCTCTCCTCTTCTTCTTTTCCTCTTCTTTTCCTCGAAGAGAGTATTTTGTTTTGAAGTAATCTGTATAGGATTCTTCAGATTAATTGGAAGGATGTTAAAAAGAGGAACAGGGGGAAGGAAAAAGATTGAAACTTTTTTGTAGGATATGCTTTCTTCTAAAATAACATTTAAAATTGACTAAGAATTTGTATTGCTTTGTAGGTAGATGTTCTTGATAAAGTTGATTGGAACTCGTGGTTCTCCAGGAATGGGAATGCCACCAGTGAAGCCTACGTAAGCTGCATTCTTTTATAATTCGTCTTTTCCTTCTCCAGATTGCACATGATCTTCTAGACAGTCATGAAGCACTTTGTAAACAGAGTGAAAGTCTTCCCACAGACCTTATATTAGAAAATGTCCTAGTACTATGTAGAAATTTATATAGGCATATATAGGAGTAAAAATGTTGCTGTTAATATTTTCAGGTTTTTGTTCTGGTGGAAATTCATTTTGCTTTGAAAGTTGCCAGGAAAGATTCTTTTTTTCTGACAGTTTGTTACAACAACACTCTTTTCAGCTATGAGCTATGATACATGTCCAGACATATATGCTCAGAAGCATTGATCGTTTTAGAGGTGTATGGGATCAAGGGACAGTGTCACCTGTGCACAAAGTGCTTATGACTAAAACTGAACTACATTTCGTTATAATGGATCTTTTGTAAATTGTGTTGCAATGTTCAGTTGGACCCTACAACAAACAAATGTGGAACCATTTGAAAATAAATTCTAAGAATTCTTGCAAAAATATTCTAGGAGTATTTTGTGTTTCCAAAGCATGATTCTTTGTTTTTAATATTTGACAGGTATGATATGACACTAGCAAATGCTTGTGTTGCCTTGAGCCAAAGATGGATCAAAGTGAGTGGTTAAAGAATGCTGAGCTGTCTGTCCCTGAAAAGCTAGTTCTCTTTAGATAAAGTGAGCCGTTCTCTTCTGAAATCTATCATTTGCTGAGAGAGAGTGTGTTTATGGTGATAGTATGGCTGCCAGGGATTTTGCATTTCATAGACTAGCCTTTCATTATAGAGTCTGTGGATTTGCTATGGCTTCTGTACACGAAGTGCTGTACATATTTTAACAAGGAACACGGATAGGTTTTTGTTATATGTAGGTAGTAACCCAACTGAGAATGTTATTTTTGAAACCCTAATATTATGCCTTGATTTAAAATGAAAGGCCAAGGTATCTACATTATTGATTATATTGCATTAGCAATAATTTCCCTATGTTATACTGGAGCTAGTTTAAATTTCTTGTCAAAAAATGAAATACATAAATCTTAATAAGTAACTAATACCGCACAATTCTCTCATAATTTTAACCATAAAACTTGTACGACTAATGGAGTTCAGCATATCTTCCTTCTGTTAGCTCTGTGGTTTTTCACTGTACTTGTATGTTATCTTTAACTTTCTTCTTGTCAGTGTTACTTTTTATAGAAAAAGTATGATTTTTTTACTTTAACAGAAATACAGTGGAGATAAAAAGATCAGTGGAGAAAAAACAAGTGAGAATTGAAGAATACTAAACCATACAGTAGCTCTGATTTTACTTTGTACTTTTACTTTGAAATACCTATTAAAAACTTAAGTAACCATTCTCTTTTAGGCAAAAGAGTGTGATTTGTGCTCATTCAGTTCAGCAGACCTGAAGGAAATGTCATCTCATCAGTTGATTGAGTTTCTGGCACTGTTGCTTCTAGAGGTAAATGCACATCTGGGGTAACTTGATACTGGTATCACAAAAGCAGATGCAGAAGCAAAGTGTGCTTTGCAATTAAGTTGTCCGTTTTCTTTTAAATTTTGCTGAAATAACCCACTCTCACCATACATAGCTGCTAAAACCCTCAGCTGTGCCTCCCTGATTATGTCTGGCTCTTTAGCTAATGAGCAACATACATTTTGGATTGAAAGGTAAAAACAAAATTATAAGGTGTTTGAGTTTGTCTGTATTTGGTGTTATAGCAAGTAAGCTATAAAACAAAATGAAAATACTTCAAATTTTTAATATTTCAGTAGTACTGAATGTGGGAAATCTGCTAACATTTATTCCTTGCCCCTTCTCTAATGCTATGAGAAGGTGAAAGAAACAAATAGAAAGATTTGTCATGATTAAGCTCTTAATTCCTTTGTAGCATCAATCTTCTCGAATGAACCTGGGGTTTTTTTAAGTGTGTGGATTGAGGTGTGTCTCTGGCTTATTCTGACTATGCAATTTCCTTTTTCAGCCTCCTCTTCCTGTGTCACATGTCAAACGAATGCAGCAAGTGTATGACTTCAATGCTATAAACAATTCTGAAATAAGATTCAGGTTTGTTCTAGTTGGGCATTTTTCTAATCTTAAATGCTTGCATAAAACAAACTGTCCTGCTTCGTGAGTGGTCCGAGACATACTGTTGTATACAACTGGTGCAGGGGTTTGGGGGCTTTTGTTGTTGTAGGGTTTTTTGTAAGTACCTGCATAAGCACACTTACCAGAGTGGTGCTCTGTTACTTTCGAATTGGGTAGAGTCTAGTCAAAGAACTGGAAGTGAGCAGCGGATCAGCTGTGCTTTGTTTTCATCTGTGGTGCTACCTCATGACCTGATAACTTTTATTTGGGGGATGGTATTGGATAATACGATAGTGAGTCTCTCTGTGACTCAAACGTGCCTGAAAAACCTTTCCAAAAAATTAGGCAGAAACAGGTTTTCTGGACTGACCTAATCAGTTCTTCTGCTGATGTGCCAGTGTTTTTTTTCAACACAACTTGAAAATGTTTTTGTTGCATGTTAATGCTCACTACCACAAAGCTTTTGTCTCATCAAAAAAAGAAAATATCAAAGGAAATTTCTAAACAAATAGGAAACGCTTCTAGCTAAATGGTGTGAATCTTGTGCCATCCTAGTTTCTTCTGGTTTGTATTTACACATTGTGTTTACATGTGTCACTTGTTTAAAAAAGGTGTTGTTGAGGGTGTAAGTAATTTTTACTAATATCTTGAAGTATTGCATACTTTGGTGCTGTTACATAGTTGGATACATTTGCAGTAGTGTTATTCTGCCTTAATAAACTTAAGAGTTCTTTGTTTCTTATTAACAAAACTAAATAAGCATCCAGTATCATTTCTACTTCTTGTAACGAGATCAGTTTCTTATTTTTAAAACCAAACATGCCAGTTGCTGGTGACACTGTGTTTGGGTTTTTTGTTGGGTTTATTTTTTTAATCACTTGGTCAAATATCACAAGTGCTATATAATTCAGTGTGATGCAACTGATCACTACTGTAATATGAAAGAGACATGTAGCTGAAGAAAATAATCAGACCATTTTGGAGAAACTTTGAAGCGATTTTTTTTTTTTCCTATTTTTTAGAAAAGTTCACTTTTGTAGCATGTTAGTCAGACACTAAATGTTTTATGTTGAACTTAGCTGGAATCTCATTCCCATGATGAAATAACACTGCCCCGAGTGTTTATGGGAGCGGAATTGTAAGATAACTAACCACTGCAAGGGAAAATAAAAGTGTAAATCTCTTTTTTTCCTTTTTTTTTCAGATGGCTGCGCCTCTGCATCAAGTCCAAGTGGGAAGAAGCTATTCCTCTGGCTCTAAAAATGGCAACAGATCAGGGCAGGATGAAGTTTACTCGACCCTTGTTCAGGTAAAATAATCTCCAAATTGTAGGAGCTCATGCTGTTGGCATTTTTAGTATAATGGAATGTATAATACTTGACATTGTACGTGTATTTATGTTAAGCTTTGAAGTGATATGTAATATAGAATCTTCTGTATACTGTGAACAAGCTTATCTTCAGAGTCGCTTACCACTTGGTGACTTCTAATAGGGGAAAGCTTATTCTCCTGGTATGTACTTTAATGGGAGGCTTTCAAGAGAAAAATAAAACCTTGAGAAAAATCCCCATTGTACTAATTTCACTGATTTTTGTAATGGTGCTTCTTCCCTGCCCCCCTTTTTCTTTTACAGGGACCTTTACAGTTTTGACAAGTCTCGAGATCTGGCTGTCAAGACGTTTCTGGAGCATAGAGCCTCTATGCACCCAGTCACTTCAATGCTTGTGGGCAAAGACTTGAAACAAGATCAGTGACAAATTTACCGATTTCTTTGGGATTTTCTTGTTGCTGAAGGAAGAGACTGATTCCACAAACTGCTGATACGCGTGCTTGACTATGCCATAAAATGCTCTGCTGCTTTGGTACTAATTTAGCTTAAAACGATCTGAATCATGTTCAGCACTTTCTGTTTTGCCACCTCCAAGTAAAACAGCAAAATTGCTAGATCTCTGGAATTGGGAGAATGGGTTTGGTAGAAGTAATTTTTAGCACACAGAGAAAAGCTGTCCTGTGATGTAGTCATGAAATTTAAAAGCATGGAAAATAAACTGGTGGATGGTATGGTTCTTTGTGCACAGCTTTTTTTTTTCATAGCAATGTGGGTGAAACTTCAAGTATCTGAAGACTAAAATCTTTTAATTGTGTATTGATCTGGATGAAAAGTTTTAAAATAATAGTTTTGTTTTATGTACTTTTCTTTGTTATGGGCTCAAGAGGGCTATGGAGACCTAAATGGATGACAGCATTCTAGTGTCAGAGCGGAATTTCTGTCTAGCTCTCTTTGTCATGGCTTTATGTTAGTCAATTCCTTACATTAATCACAATATGAGGATTTTACTTAAATATCCCTATTGGAACCTAGGCTGTGCACCAATATTTTGAGTTTTCTTGAGTTCCTGGTTTTCTTTATTTAGCAAACCTGGGTTTTTTACCAAATTTCACATTATGCTTTTAGTACCTTATTTAAAGAATTCCAACCCACTGTATATTTTCAAAACTTCTAATTATTGCAGGAGGCACTAAAGTCCAAGTCTTTCCTTCCCCAATTTGAGTATTTTAATATTTCCATTTTTTAAACCAGTTCTGGGCACTGCCCCTTCCGCTAATATAACAACTTAAGAGATAAGGTTAAAAACAGTTGGAGGGCTGCATTTCTTACCTGTTACGGCCCTTCAGTTCCGGACGATGGTTTAGGTGAAACTGTTGTGAATCCCGCCATCTATAGGTTGCGTTTTGAAGTGAGTTTAAGTACTGCTCTTCCTGGAGATGATCATTTAGCATAAATTAAACCTGTTGACATAGAGAGCACCCCCATATCAAGGAGTAACAACAATAAGTGCTGTTTTAGAGGAGGAAGATACCAAGTACAGGTCGTGGCAAAAGGCTTGGATTTAATCATAATGCTTAGAGTAGGAGTGGAGAGCCTATCGATTGATTTCTGAGTTTTGGTCAGTATAAGCTTTCAAGTAAGTGAAGTTATGTATTTTGCCAGGAGATTCATCTTTTCACGCTAGCAGCTCTAATGTAAATTAAGGCATGAACATACCTTGTTGGATTTCATTGATTCAAGGCAGCCCGAGTTCTTCTGTTCGGCTTTAACCTACATATGTCTTAAGTAGTTTTAAATAAAAATAGAAAAATTAACTCCTAGGTGATTGAGACTGAAAGAATAGTTTTATTTTTTTCTATGAATGTTGTGCCACTCAGCTTTTAATAAACACAATAAAATGCTGCCATTTTTTGGAACCGAAATAGTGTTATTTCCTTGGGTGCAAAGAAACACCTAAATTGTTCAGGCTTTCTTGTGTCACAGACTTCATGAGCCATTCGTTCTCTTCTTGCTAATCCTCTGAATGAGTGATAAATTCTGCTGGAAAAATCACTGAAAAGTTGTTTTGTTTTGTTTTTTTTTCCCCCCCGTATTTCAGGTTAGAAACTTACACAGTTCCTTTCATTCACTCCCAAAATCTAATTAGGCTTCTGCTACGTCATCACCTGAATGAACGGGGATTCTGTCGGGCAAGGCTCTGGGAGGAGGAGGAGGCAGCAGGTTCTGGTTCAGGCTATCAGATTGCAATGATAACTGCTGTTCTCCGTTTTAGAAATGTTTTGTGTTGCTATTTTGGGGTAACATTTTGTTGTAAAAGCCCGTATATCCTGTATTGTGATTTAGCAGTTGGAGGTCGTGCTGCCGGCTAACTTTGGTTTCTGGCTGTCGGGGCGAGGTACGGCTTTCACTAGCACTGTCCCGCTCTGCTGGGCAGTGTCTCCCCCACAGACTGCGACTGGTGGGTCCCCAGGTAACGTGCCCTACAGTGACGCCCCAGGTACACGCGCGTGGTGTACAGAACAGAGGGAAATACTCCCTTTGGGAGCGGTCTCGCCTGTAAAGACAACGGTATTTTCAGCTTCTGTGTCAACGTGGTCATTGCTAAACTTTATTTTGGCACCATCTTAACAGGTATTTCTCCACATCTCTTCCTCTTTGCATTTGTGTGCAAAAGCAGCGCAGCACCAGGCTTGGTAATGTGCAGGCGTGTTTGTTGCTACCTGTTGTAGCAACATCTTCCAGAGCAGAAGTAAAAAGGGTAAGGCAGGGAAACTCATTAATCTTCTCCCCTAGGATACAAAATTACATTGTCTAACTTAACCGTGGGACTGAGCGAAGCAGCCTGCTTCCTACGCTGCCCGCTCTCCTCCTCCAGCTAGGGAGGGATGGGTATGATCCAGTCTCCTTCCAGTCCTCGCAGCTGTGACCAGCCCACAGTGGGGTGACTGTCCTAGCCCTGTCCCCCATGGAGGTTTTCATCAGCCTGATCTACTGCCAGGTGACAACTCTATTAACTCTTGCTAAACCCTTCAGTCTTTAGAACTGTTGCATTCCAGCTTATCCTGATTTATTTATTCTTGCTACATAAATGCCAGCTCCTAAATATTTCTTTCTATTTTCCTGACAGGGTCTTTAGAAAAAAATTCCTGTGGTAATAGGTTGGGGTTTTTTACCTTTCCATGAAAAGGGTGTGCTCCCTGGGTTTGGTTTGATTGGATGAAGTCAGCGGGTACATCGATCTCGCTTATTTACAAAGGTGGGGATTTTGGGGGTGGATTTTTGCCTCTCTCTGATTGCAACACTGGACTCCAGCTAGCCACTGCTCGTGGTAAATGTAAGGCTGCTGCACGCTGCAGCCCTTCTTGGTCAAGGGACAAATTTGGAGAGAAAGTATGCCGAGATACACGGTGCACGTCCGGGGAGAATGGCTGGCAGTGCCGTGCCTAAACTGCACGAACACAGTCGGGTGGCTGGGAAGGGAAGCTGTGAGACGGTACATGAAAAACAAACCCAACAATGGGGGGTTTGCCTCGGTGGAAGAAGTAAAATTTTATGTTCGAAGGTGCAAGGGGCTTGGCTTGCTGGATCTCGATGATACGGTGGAGGATGCTCTAGAGGACAACGAATTTGTTGAAGTCGGTAAGAAAAACCTTAAGCAACGCATTGCAGAGTGACCATGTTGGCATCTGTTGTTTATCTAAAATTGAGTCTGAGGTAGTGTCTGCAACGTTTACGGAAAACTACCAAAGTGCACCCTTAGTTTTTAAATATACAACTACATAAGGTATAGGAGCTACAGGATTCTATATACATTGTTTGTATGCGATATCATATATGATTGTATGGGATATGGAGCATGTATCCAAGGGTTGGGTGACTCTTTTGCCTTTAGAGTACTTTAAATAAACCACATAGTCCCTTGTTATTTTCCTAGAAGCATACAAATATATTTGGGGATGGTGCCTGTAAATTAGATTTCTTACTAGTGTGTATTGCAATAAATAAATGCATTTGTATGTAGAATACAATTTAATCCTGTTCATGTTTATTTCTCTATTTCTTCTAGTTATAGAAGGAGATACAATGTCTCCAGATTTCATACCATCCCAGCCAGAAGGAGTTCATTTGTATCCTTTTTTTGAGTGTTTTGTGAACTTTTTTTATAATTCGAGATTTATAATTTCCTAGGTTTCCCTGTTCGTTTAGTGTTCCTTCATTCTTAAAACACATTTCCATCTGTAATCAAGTGTTCACTACTTGTGAAATCCTGTTTGCCTTTTATTTTCCTTTACAGAACTTTCAGATACAGCAAATACCGGGAACCAGAACAGGTAGGAATCACCAACCTTCTTACAACTTGGTGACAAATCCTGCTGTTCACCAGAACATGCCAAGAGTTGAGCCACTGCAGCATTCACGAGCAGGGGCTGTTAGATTGGCTGGGCCTAGGAATCTGATACAACGTGCTTATGTTTTTGTGAGTGAGTGTTTGGGTTGGTTTGGGTTTTTTTGGGTTTTTTGTTTTCTTGTGGGTTTTTTTAAGCCTGTTTTTTAAGCAACTTTATACATGTATGTGTCCGAAACTAAAATGCATTCTTTGGTGTAGTATATTTCTTTAGATGGCAACAGCTTAACAACGGAGGACTTGGTCAATTTAGGAAAGGGACTCTACAAAATAAAGGTAAAGGCTCTGGACAGGTTTCTCTTTCTACAACTAAAATTAAATAATGAGAAATAAACTAATATTTAAACTACTCATGTTTTAGCTCACACCTGAAGCTGAAGCTAAAGTCAATCAATCACGAGAAGTGATTGAAAGGATTGTAAAGGAACAAACAGGTAAATATTTTTATCTTTAACTTTTAATTGTTTAGAAAACTTCATTGTGTCCCCCCCCTAACCAGCCATGTACACTTCTTGCAGTTGTTTATGGAATCACCACTGGGTTTGGGAAGTTTGCCAGGACTGTCATCCCAAACAGTAAGCTCAGGTAAGTTGTGTGTGCGGCTTTCTCTGTCCTTTCTTTTCAGGAAAGGAAGAAAAGGGAGCTGTTTGGTCCTGTATATTTATACTCTGAGTTTAGATGAGGGGGGTGCTTCAGTATTTCCCTCTGTTTTGTACAAAATAAAATCTGACAAAACTTTTTTTCCCCATAGGGAGCTTCAAGTGAACTTGGTTCGTTCGCATTCTGCAGGTAATGAGAAATTGCTCGATGTTTTCCTTTTCTGCTGCTGGTTGTAGTGGGTTAGTAACCAAGACAGTTACTGTTTCAGGTGTGGGGAAACCTTTGAGCCCAGAGAGATCTCGCATGCTGTTGGCACTGAGAATCAATGTCCTAGCAAAAGGATACAGCGGAATATCCCTAGAAACGCTCCGGCAAGTTATTGAAGCATTTAATGGTAAAAAGATGTTTAAAGAAAATCCTTTTTTCCTTTTTTTCTTTTAACTGTTTCCTTAAAGGGTATAGCTCAATGAGTCAAGCTACAGATGTTGGTCTTTCAGCTTGGTAGTTGTGAGAGATCAGGACCAGAGCTTGACTGTACAAGCTTACAACTGGAGTGAGATCAGGACCAGAGCTTGACTGTACAAGCTCACAACTGGAGACTGTTCCTCTGTTGAAAGACTTAGGGTATGAGAAGAACTGACAGGAAAGGCTGAGAGAAAGGGATGCAACGGGCAGAAGTTTGGGAAATGAGCCTCTGAGAGGTCAGGTAGTTAATTCAAGACTAAGCTTAAAGCGTGATTCTGACTCTGAGCGAGCTCTTCTACAAGGGATCAAGTCTCTAACTTTTGTCCTGTCGGGTGTGTGCTGATCTGTGTGCCACCATCTGTAGGCATGCTGGGATTTTGGGGAGGGGGGGCTATTCCCATGTAGAAAACCGCATGTGTCGCTGTTTGTCAAGCAGAACTGCTTGAGCATCACTTGGTTTTGTGAGCAGACCCCCTAAGAACGACACAAGTGTCTGGAAGCAAGGGCTACAAGGCAGCCATGCAGAAGTGCATGGCTAGTCAGCAGCTCGTGTGGCCACGGCTGTCAGAGCAGTTAAAGCTGCGTGGCCTTGATGGATGCTGCGCTGCTTGTCAGTTAAAGCTGCGTGGCCTTGCTGGATGCTGCAGCCGAGAAACCGAAGGGGTGGCTGCGCTGCTTGTTAGCGATGTCCATTGAAGGTCGCCCTGGCGAGGCACGCCAGCGTGGCGATGACGAGCAAAGAGCACCTCCGCTCTGTGTTAGAGTGTTAGGTCCAACTTTCCTCCTCTTTTTTCCTAAACCATAGATTGGAAGATTGTTCTGGGACTATAGACCACATGTGTGAGACAAAGACGTGTTCGTATGTGTGAGGCCCAAAGAATATGGGCTTTGTGCTGCTCTCTGGTACACTTTCCTCCATCTGCAGCAGGTGAAGGAGCTGCAATTCAGTGTTTAGCTCTGCAAAAGAAGAGGAATAGACTGGTCCCTTTCCTGCTTTTTCGGGAGTTCCCTGGGCTCCATTTCTTCATTTCCACCTGTTCAGTGCTTGGAGGAGTAGGACTTGAGGGGAAGAGAGCTCAAAGATGTTTTCTAGGAGTAACCTGATGTTTAGTGGCATGAGAAATGAAGAGCTACCTTTGTCCACATGAGGTGGTCACCCTGCGATGGAGAGCTGAGAGGAGTGATGTTTCACCTGCCTAGCTGTGTGGCTGTAGAAGGAATCATCCTGGGCAGTGGTCCCCCCGCTCCAAAACTAAGTGCAGAACTAAATGCAGGAGGGAATTGATTTCTTTATAAACTGCAGCTACCCTGCAAGCAGGGGCAAATCCCAGCCTGCAACAAGAGTAGTCCTGTGGGTGCCGTTGACCGTGATTGCAGGATATTACTGTGACCGCACTCATGTGCTGGCTTCTCTGTTTTCCAAGGAGCGTATTGAGGAGAAGCTCTAACAGGAGTTGGTTTTGTTTTCTTTCTAGCATCCTGCCTTCCTTATATCCCAGAGAAAGGGACAGTTGGAGCCAGCGGAGACTTGGCCCCCCTCTCTCATCTTGCTCTGGGATTAATTGGAGAGGGAAAGATGTGGTCCCCAAAGAGTGGCTGGGCTGATGCTAAATATGTAAGATTTATGCAGTTGACTAATTACATTTTTCCTGCTTGATGGCTCATTTGCCAAATTGTGTGTAGCCTTGAGAGAAAGAGAGCTTTTGCTCAGATTAATAACATGTAAAAGTCATTGGATTTTTTTCAACCAGTTTGAATTGGGACTAGGTTGCCTTTAGCAACTGATCCTCTACCTTGAGGAAGATGAATCCAGGAGAATGGAATAACTGACCCACATGTCGCTGGAGCAGATGTGAATATTCAGCATGTTATTAAATCCTAAAGAAATATCATGCCATAGTATTGCAATACAAGATACTGCAGTGACATCATTTAGGATCTGGAGGGAGGGACAGGGAATGATACCAGCTATGAAAGAACTATTACTACCTCTTCAGTTCCATGAACATCAACACTGTTCCAATAAAACCCAAGATCACCTCTCAGATTCAAAACTGAAAGCAACTGGAGTTTATTGAAGGCAGGAACCTATCAGTAAAATTTCTACTGATTTTATAATAGCTTTAAGTTGATACACAGGTTTGGACATTTCATTTTTGATCAATTAGGGTTACAAGGAACCCTTATAGCATCCTCCTTTACAAGGTGGAAGCTTTACAATGGAATTAATTTTTAATTAAGTGTTATGCGGTCACTAATACATCAGCAGATTGATCTAGTGTCGAGTATTTCCAAGTCTGGTCCCTCCAAAGGGACTCGATTAACGGTTGGACTCGATGATCTTAAGGGTCTTTTCCAACCTTGACAATTCTATGATCCTATGAAAGTCTTTCATGGTAGTTCGTTCTGCTACACCTTCCACTCCCAGCCATGCATATTTGAACACCAGATTTATTCATGGATTGATAGCTGTACCATCACTGTAGGCTGGAGAAGTACTGAGAACTGCACAGGGAGAGGAACAGGGAGGAAGCGGGCCAGTGCGTCCCGGGCCTTTGGGACCAGAAGTTACAGTTGTACACCTCTGAGATGTGTTACTTCTCGGAAAGGTTGGGAGGACTCTAATCAGAATCAAGGTCATACCTTTCCTCCATTTCCCACAAGATTGCTCTATAGAATAGACATGTATAGAATTAAACTGAGTAAGACTCCTCTTGTCACTGGAGATTTTTCTGTAACTTTTTCAGTTAGAGAATCATTTATAAAGGACTAGGTTATACCAAACCAAACCTGCTGTGAGGCAGGGTGTAGGCAGAACTACCTTCCCAAGATGTTTCCAGCCTTCTCTCCTGTTATTCTCTCCCAGCAGCTAATACATGGTAGATGTTAACTGGCTGTGACAGTATCTCACTTCAGTGCTCCTACTACCTTCTTTCATTGGCACTGGGAAATGAGGTGCCAGTTTGGAAGCCCCAAAATGCTGGTTTTTATTTAGGCCAGCAGAAAAATAACAAACAAACAAAACAAAACAAAAAACCCACTTTGTGATATAAAGCTCTTTTTCTCCCATTACTTAAGGAATTTTAAAACATTTTTATTTATCGAAACATTTAAGATTTAAAAGTTTTGGTGATTGAATTACTGAAAAACACTTTTCATTAATTACCTTGTCATTTAACTCCTTCACAGGTTCTGCAAGCCCATGGTCTGAGACCAATTACCTTGAAACCAAAAGAGGTAATAAAGTATAATGATGCCAGCTGATGAAAAACAAGCATAGTCAATCACTAGTTGCTTTATACTTAAAATTTAAGCATGAAATTAATGAATGGTCATTTTAAATCAAGCTCCAGAAGCATATTCATGAAGTATTATTAGGAGTGGGATTCACCTCTCCTAGTGTCACCCTGCTCAACACCCAAGCTTGATGTTTAGATTGGCTCTGTTGCTGGTGGAGAGAGACGGGCATCTTCAGAAAACACTTTATATCATCCTGAAACAGCCGTCTAAGAAGCCCTCTCAAGGTACCTTCTGCCCTTTGACCATAACAGGAGCTCAGATGACTGACTTGAACTAGGTATCTGACTTCTAGATCATTAAAACTAGGCGAGATGAATCTCACTCTTAAGTATTAAAGTTTATATGGCAACAGAACAGATTTGAGGGCTGTGGAGCTCTCCGATAAGGGGCTTCAGTCGCTGTAAAACAGCACCAGGAGCAAGAAACCAAATCCAGTGTTTCCTAAAGGCAAATGGAAGGCTCCCATGGGCCTCGTGTTTGTTTCGAACAAACCCGAAGCTAGTTTTAACTGAACTCCACAAAACTTTTAAAGCACTTATAACTTCTAATGCTGTTTTAATTCTCCACTTCCTCATTATGATTGGGTTTTGCACCCCTATGCTCATAACTTCTTTGGTTTAACTAATAACTTAAGAATAAATTAATAAAAATAGCATTTTACTTCCAAAGGACTGGAAAAGAATTAATATTTCCTGTACTTTTCTTGAAATAATATGAAATAAACTTCTTGTTTGGAATTACTGGAGCTCCAAGGGTATCTCTAGTGACTTAGTAGGGTCATGAATATTGACAGTTTATGTAGCAAAGATGCCCAGTCAAGCTGTGCATTTTATGATTTCAGGACGATCCAGGAAGCTGAGCAAAGGTCTTTAACTCCTCCAAATAAGAAGGAGAATCATTACAGAGATGGGGAATTATTACAGCGTGTGGAATAGCTGCAATGAATTTGCTTAATGTCTGCTCTCGCTTTGAAGGGTCTGGCTCTCATCAATGGGACACAAATGATCACCTCGCTGGGATGTGAAGCGGTTGAAAGAGCCAGTGCTATAGCTAGGCAAGCTGACATAATCGCTGCCCTCACGCTTGAAGTCTTGAAGGGTACAACAAGGGCCTTTGACACTGGTGGGTACTGGGCCTTTCCTGTCTGTTTGCTTCACAGCTGTTGACAAGAGAGGCAAAACCTAACAGTCTAACTTGTTTTACTAGATATCCACGCAGTGCGCCCACATCGAGGGCAGGCTGAAGTGGCGTTTCGATTCAGGTCCCTTCTAGATTCTGACCATCATCCGTCAGAGATAGCAGGTGAAGAATCTTAACCCTCACCCTCTCAGGTTACTAGGACAGGCTAGGTCCTTCAACACTAGTCCATATGCTTCTGTGTGAGGAATATTTGGGTTTTTCCTCCCTTGTTCCTTCTAGAGAGCCATAGATTCTGTGACCGAGTTCAGGACGCTTACACAATGCGCTGCTGCCCTCAGGTAAAAACTGATTTTTATTTCCTTTCATAGCAATAGATAAATGATGGTGAAGTTCCCACCTCAGAAATACTGTCAGTTATGTTCTGTCTGACTCTATTAGAGGAAACAGGTTTATTTTGCTTCTCCCTCACTTCAAAGTTGGTATTAATGGAGACATGTAATTCATTGATCCTATGCATGCACCCATCAGACAGTGTCTAGTTCCGATCTGGAAGAGGCCAAGCGCTGGAAGCAAGGGGGGAAGGTGCTGGTTTCCATGCTTGCAGGCTTTGTTAGGGCATTTCTTCTGCATTGATGCTAAGACCGTGAACTGGGGGAAGGTGTTTCCAGAAGCAGACAGAGTGTAGTATCTCAAACATACTGGAAGAACTCAGTCCCTTGAGTTTTAACATGAGCAAAGCTATTAAATCAGTGGAATTAATGGAAGCTTATTAATTAATTAATGAGAGGTTTTGTTTGGTTTTTTTTTTTTTTTTTTTGGGGGGGGGGCTTTGTAAGGCTAATTCTCCCCTAATAACACTTCTGCTACTGAATAAGTATCTTATCTTCTATAGGGAGTAAACCAACCCAAACGAGTAAAGAATGACATATTTGGATTACCCTTTTAGCAATACTGCCCCAATTAGTACACACAGTCTTTCGGGCGTCTAGGATGCGCAGTGTCCCACAGTGATGCTCCCAATTTTAAGAGCAAAACCAAGACCATCTTCACATGTGGATATAGAGACTGGGATGATGGGAAAGAGGGTACCTGCAGCTCAGTCAGTGTCCTGAAGATGAACTAAGCTCAGGTGCTAATGTCTTTTTTTCTAGGTCCACGGAGTTGTAAATGATACAATTGCTTTTGTGAAGGACATCATGATGACTGAAATCAATAGTGCCACGGACAACCCTGTATCTTTTTGATAACTTTATTTCTATGTAAAATTTTGCTTGGGCTTTTTCATCCTTTTCTTCTATGTAATTATTTGCATAGGAAGCAGAAAAGTCATAACTGGCGTTAGCCAATAGCTACTACTGGTTGCAACAGCAACCTCTCTTCCTTTCCCCACACCTGCACTGGTGCATGCACGTGAGTGTTGGGGCAAGGAAACCACGTATGCATATGGTCTAGTGCATGTTAAATGCTTCCTAGATAAGATTCTATATGCTTGTATTGAATAGGTAGATTGATGGGTCTTGGCAACTAAATGGACATAGACGGATGGTGACTTGTCATACGAAACATCTGTTGGTGCAGCGTGAGTGAAACCTGCACTATAGAGGAAGATCTGCACTCAGTCAGGGCAGGCAGACAAATGACGCATGGCTGGTAAGCCTCAGCAGGGCTCAGCCTGGTAAACTCTGCGCGCGGTTCTTGCACTGGCACGGAGCGAGGCTGGATTCCCCTCAGCAGTATAATGATGCTATATGTAACATCATATCGATAGCTGATAAGCATTACTGCTTTTAACCTGTCTGAAATTATCTCTGCCATACAGAGAACCTACCAAGGAACTGAGAAACTACGCTAGGATCTGAACACACATGTTTCTTTTCACCCCTTGCCACCCCCGATCAAAGACCTCGTTTTATGTAGTCTGTTTGGAAAAATACATGCCAAAACTGTCTGTACAAGTTTGGAGAACTGAGATTGGGTCTTTGTTTTCTGAAAAGTGAACATGCAGATGTAATACAATGTGCTTGCAAATAAAAGCCTATTAGCACAAACATTCCTCCAGTTAAGGAATGACAGATATCTGTCGCGTAAACTGTATTTCACTCATGTTTGTGCCTTAACCTCTCTGTAAAGATGGTTTTTGCTGAAAGAGCAGAGACCATTTCTGGAGGAAATTTTCATGGTGAATATCCTGCAAAGGTAATTAAGCATTTGGAGAGGAAGAAAAACAAACAGACACAAACAAACAAAAGAAAAAAAAAAAAGGAAAAAAAACAACACATTTTTGTTTCTGTGGGGGGTTTTTAGTTTGTTTTTTCTGTCATCTGGTTTAATGAGATCTTCTTTATAGGCTCTGGACTATTTGGCAATTGGTGTGCACGAACTCGCTGCAATTAGTGAAAGAAGAATTGAGCGTCTCTGCAACCCCTCACTCAGCGAACTGCCTGCATTTTTAGTCACTGAAGGAGGGCTGAACTCTGGCTTCATGATTGCACACTGCACAGCAGCTGCCCTGGGTGAGTGCTTGAGCAATATCATCAAGAAAGCAAGTTAGAAAGACCAATTTATGTCGAGGCAGTTGTAATTTGATAGCAGATACAAAGGGATGTCACTCCTATTTTCTGTCGGTTCTCCATGTGATTTGCACTGTCTGTGTGCAAAGTTAAAGCATTGAGTGCAGCTGCAATTATTTCAGCTGGAGCTTCTTTATTCTGCACTGATTCATGGGCATGTTTAGCGCTCTGAGCATGCAAACCCTTAGGCGGGCTTTGGTGGGAACGCGTGACTGCTTGCACCTTTGTGGGATTGGCAGGGAGCGTTCTGACTTACAGAGTCACCGCACAAGAGCTCGGGTTGACATGGGTGCCAGCTCTGTATCTAGGAGCCTGCAAATCAGCTCTGATAGGGCTGTAATTAACAGGAAAAACTGTAGGTAACGAACATACGTCTGAGCCGTTCTGATGAACCTAGAAGCTCTGCTTGAATAGTTACGGTCTGTAAGCAGGGGGGATACCTGTATTCCTCACTTCGCACTAGCACAGGGACACCACTTGTCTCAAAGCTGGGCTTCATACCCTTAGTACTGGGTGTCTCCATTTGACAGCCAGGTCTGTACATCAGTATCAGACTCCACAGTTCTCAGGAGACTGGAGTTTCCGGGGCTGGTTATCAGAGCAGCACACTAAAAATAGGCATTAGTACGTTTTTCCTCCAGTACTCGTGACTAAGGCAACAAGAAGCCTGCTGGCCGCTGGGATGTTACAGTTCATGGGTTCAGGAAAGCACCAGCCAACATAAAGATAAACATGCTATGAGAAGAGGGTAAATTATAAGAGATGCAAACAGACAAAGGAACAGAGGATGACAGATAAATATGTAGATAAACATCCTGCAGAAAAAAAAAAAAAAGGGGGAAAAAAAAAAAAAAAAAAGAAAGAGTCCATTAACTAAATTGATGCAATAAAAGAATCCTGCCCAGAAGCTGTTCTGGGAAATGGGGCTGGAAAAGGAGCTGAAATGCTTGTCCCCTTGTTTGAAGGCTGGAAACTTTTCCTTTTGGCTGGGCAGTTTAGGATGGCTCTAGGCCTTAACTGTTGCTTGGCTTCGGGTTTTGCAGTTCACTTCTGCAGTCTGGTGCGAGAGGTTCCACACTATTCGTGGTCTCTGCTGCGGGAAAGGAAAATGACAGTCCTGCCTCCTCCTGCGCTGACACTGGGAGTCTATGGGTTAAAACCATCTTTCCCTCATCAAAATAGCCAGGAATTTAACTGAAAGTGAAGTTCACATTGTTTGTTTGTTTTTTTAACAAGATATTACTAGTATTTTTAAAGTTGCTCTGCCAGTTTCTAAGGTCCTTGTGTACCAGCTAATGTTGTCCACTCCTAGGGTTAATAGATAAAGCTGCAAAAACTTTGCAGATGTTTTGCAATGCCACTGGATGCGTCTCTCCCTTCCTCTCTGGTAGCAGTGTGCCTGCCAGAACAAACTGTTTGCAGTAGCCACTCTAGGACCTGCCGTTGCCTGTCTGAACGTGCCAGCTGGGCTCTGGCCCTGGACTGTGTCACTCCAGCCTATTTGCTATTGGTGTCACCACCTTTGTTGCTCTTGTTGCTTTTCTGAAGCCCCTAATTTGTTGAGGGCATTACGCAGCATCCTGCTGGGCTTCAGAAAGAAAAGGTCTGCATGCAGCCAGAGCTATGAATGCAGACTTTGTTTCTTCTCTTCTAAAAAGCCATTCTCAACATTAAATTGTCGTTGCATGGTGCCTACAGCCCTTCCTGCAGCCAAATTCTCCTCGCTTTTGGGTGCAGCTTGAGAGACTTGTTCCAGGTCTTGTACCTGGCTTTCAAAGCTGGAGCTCTCCCACCCCCAGGTGTGTGTGTGCCTGGAGGAGGGACATGGGCAGCCTCATAGCGAGGTGAGGAAGGTGGGAGAGGATTTGCATCGCGCTTCTGCGTCTTCCTGGCGCAAGTTCTGCAAGTGCCTCAGCTCCGATGAGAAGAGACCAGATGCTGATGTCTAGCACTCCTCTTGAAACGGGGTGGGGCAGCATCTGTGACCCAAACCGGAGGGAACCGATGCTCTTTACAAAGAGTAGCCTTGGAGTAACAGGCAAGACCAGGCTTGTATTTCTCTTGTCCTTCAGCTTCCATCAGGCCTTTGAGCCAGAGCAACCCAACCCTAGAGAAGGGGGAGGAGCTGGCAGTCTTTCTATATTTTGTTAAGATTTGCATCTAAAGGCTCATACTGGTTATTATTTTCAGAGGCAATGATAGTTTTCAAGGTGTTTATTACAAATTAATCAGTCGAGGTAAAACATTCATGCATTCTCGAAAGAGAAGCAATAGTTGGACCCGAGGTGGTGGACCAGCTCTTTGCTGCAGGTTGGCCATTGCTTCTGCTGTCTCGTGCCCCTTCTGTCCAACATTCATTGCGCTGGATTTTTTGCAGTTTCTGAGAACAAAGCCTTGTGCCACCCCTCTTCTGTGGATTCTCTCTCAACCAGTGCTGCTACGGAGGATCACGTGTCCATGGGAGGATGGGCTGCAAGGAAAGCTTTGAGAGTTATTGAACATGTGGAACAAGGTAAAATTAAAATGCCGATCCCCAGGCAGATTTTATGTATATAACCAGATTAAGATATTAGTGCCATTCTTTTTCAATATATTTTAAGAAAAAGGAGTTTAACGCATCTGAAAGAATGATCTAAAAATATTAAGCACATTTTACAAGCATTTGGATCTTTCTAACGGAAATGAGGTAAATACAGCACTGTTTCTCTTGTGAAACAAAACTGCTTACTGCAGGACACTCTGCAAAACTTTCCTCTCTTGCTCACAAAGACAGAGTGCTCTCTTGCTTTTTATTTATTTATTTGGCAGATGATGTGCTTAGATACAGATGTCAGCTATTAGTGGAAGAGCAGAGTAATAACAAACAAATACTGAACTCACTTGACCACTTAGGTTTATACATTGGAGGGCTCTGAAGATTTAGTTTTCTAGAAACACATTTTTTGTGTGCAGAAAAATAAGTTTGAGAAACCGTGTGTTTCAACAATGCGTTGAAAAACAATGTGTTCTTGATCCAGCTGTTTCTCCCAGTTCCTTGGGTGGATTGGCTTGTGAAAATGAGGAACTAATGCCAGTAACAATCAGGTGTGAGTTGGGCAGATACGCTGCAAACTTCTTCAGATAGAAGACTGTCTTTGAAAGCTCTGTAACTTTAGTGGTGCTTTCACGTGGGCTCTTGCAAGCTTCATAGACAGAACCTTCTTTTATAGCTCAGGCCCCTTTCTTCTTCTCAGTCCCAAAGAAGTTTTCTGATTTATGATGCCCATTACTTTGGGTATTCACGATGCCCTGGAAGAGATTGTTATGAATTTAAGGCTCTGATAACCAGGAGTTCCTGGCACACTGAAAAGCCTGTACAGCAGACTACCTAAATTCTGTTTGCTAAAGTACTGGATACTACCCCCAGCAACATCCATAAAACAGTACTGCTGCTGGGCTGCTTCTCTGGGGTGTGTGGATCCACTGGTCTTTCCACATTACCTGAAACCATATCACCTTAGCCAAGAGCAAGCACCAAGGATAGCTTTATAAGGGAAACCTCGCCTTGAGCTGCCAAAAATCCCTTTGGCTGTGTTCACTTCCTAGTTCTGGCTATTGAGCTGCTTGCGGCCTGCCAGGGCATTGAATTCCTACGCCCTCTGAGAACAACCACCCCATTGGAGAAGGTCTATGACCTTGTGCGCTCCGTTGTGAGGTAAGATCAGATAAACGCCTCCCCCAGAGGTTACCCATCTGGAGACTGGCTGCCAGCGGTGGTGGTTAATGTTTGCCCAATGTTTGCAATGTGTCTTGTTACAGGCCTTGGATGAAGGATCGCTTCATGGCCCCAGACATTGAAGTAGCTCACAGGCTGCTCGTGGACCAGAAGGCAAGTGTTGACTTTTGGAAGTGCCGTAGGACTGTCCCAAGGAGCTCACTGCAGCTCTGCTCTGAAAATACCCTCCGTGCATTCATGGGCTGGCCTCACTAAAAGCACTCCTCTGCCTGGGGAAAACCCACCAGATGTTCCAAGATTTGCTTTTTCTGAGTTTTAATAGGATAGATTTAGAAATCAACTCCTAGTTTCCCTGTGTAATAAATAGCTTACATTATTAATTCTGGCAGGGGTTTCACAGTCATAGGTCCAGCTTTGAATCATTTGAGAGCCAGGTCCTATACCCCGACAGATCTCCAGAGAAAACGGTGGTGTCTCCAGATGGTGGTCCTTGTTCCTGGGGCAGTGAGTGCTCCCTAGCCTTGAGGCCCTTGGGCATGGTGGAGCACTGGAAGCAATAATGGGACGTGGATGAGGGAATAGCAGTGGCAAAATGCGTGAACCTGGGCCAAGTGTTTGTACAGCTACGGGATCCATCTATTTTATTTGCTTGTAAAATATAAGTAACAGAAGAATTGTGGAGAGTAAGCAAATGAGAGAAGAAAATCCCAGTCCATCTTCTGGAAGGCTGTTTGCCCTGCAGCCCTTACAGGACGAGAGACAAAGGAGACTGTAGAACATTTTCCTTTTCTGCCTTAAATCCCAGCTACCATCCCTTCCCTTTCTCTTTGTCCATGCCAGCTGCCATTTTGCTCCCCCAGCCCCTTCATGACCAATAATTTTGTAGCAAGTGACAGCCATCCTCTCCCGAATGTCGTACACAGAGCATTAACCTGGTGCCAAGACAAGATGCAATGTTTTTGCCCTGAATCCTTTCACCTCGTCCCCTGGAGCTGTATCTTTTCTCATCCCTTGTCAGCTCCATCCACATCCCTAAACCTCACTCTGGCTGCGTCTCTGCTTCTGCTGATCACCTACAGCTTATCGATGTAGGTCTGTAATTCTCACCTCCACCCCAGTGACTCTTCCACAGGGTTTCCTGAACTTGTGGGTTGATGTCTGGTCTGATCTGACCTTTTGTTTCTGACTCTGCTGTTTCATTTTCTCGTTTCGCAGGTGTGGGAAGTGGCTAAACCTTACATTGAAAAGTACAGGAGGGAACACATCCCTGAATCGAGACCCATTTCACCAACAGCCTTCTCCCTGGGATCACTGGAAACGAATACAGGTGTTGGTCATGACCATGGGCATGAGGATGAACCTTAAGAGTTGCAGTCCTCTGCTACAGAGCAGATCCTCTCCAGGACCTTGCCTCAGGGTGGCCCTTCTACTGGAAATCAACATGGTTTCTCCAGGTGACCCAAAGGACCTGACTGTCGATCTTGGGAGCACCTACAGATAGTAGAGGAATGGCTGACTAGTTTTCTCACATGTGAAAGGCAGCTTTGTCACGATAGTCTGGTTTTGGCTGAATTTCCTGAGCTTCCAAAATACAAAACATACGACTACTTCTGCAACC
>KL271503.1:633-15429 GCA_000699545.1 Podiceps cristatus | reverse complement strand
GCTGAAACCAGTGGATATTTTATACAGGGCCTCCTGTATTTATCTTGTCAGCTCTTCACTTGTTTTCTCGTCATCTGTGCCAATGATGCTGAACAGCATAGGTCTGATATTCTCACTTGGTTTTTTTGTTTGTTTTGTTTTGTTTTCCTTTCGGCAACTGCTGTGGTCCCCTTCATTCTCTTTTGCAGATCATATGTGAGGCGCAGGTTCTTGTATAACAAGAGCATTTTTAGGGCAGGTACTTCACAAATCAGAAAATCTGTATGCATAAAAATGTGCTATTGAGATAATTTCTCCCGGACTAATATATTGTATTCTGGTGATGGACTGCACTTAATGCAGCTTTCTAAGAGCTATGGGCTTGCACCTGCAACAAATAAACTGAGGCTTCACATACAGCTGTAGCAATCTCTTTTCCTGTCATGTGTGATGATGAAAATGTAAAGCAAAAGCTTAGTTTAAAAATAAGGAGGACAGGTGGAACTGGGGCCGGGAAAGGCAGAGGAGGAGGAGGTGTAGGAGTGGTGGATGTGAACCAGGGCGAGCTCTGCACCCCCATGGCTTACCAGGCATTTGCCTGGCTGCAGAGGCCCATCCCCACGGAGCAACTCGTGTCGAAGCGCGCTCTGTGTTACAACACTGACCTCTGGCACAGGCTTTATTTTGCAGGGGAAGAGTCAGGACTTAGATTTCATGTCAAGATGTGGTGACAACAGGTAAAGTCTGGTTAATGACCAACAGCCTTGGTGCTACTGGTGCTACTGGCCTGATCCCCACTGCTGCAGGGGGTTCCGCATGGGCTGGAAATCTTCCCAGGCTCTTGGCTCTGCTGCAAGGGGCAGCCAAAGTGCTGGTGTGGGGCTGCCCTCCTGAGTCTGAGACCTGCTGTTAAATGTGCCCCGAGGAGAGGACTCATGCCTGTTGGCAAGCTACCAGGGAGACACCTAAGCTGGCCAGAAAACCTGGGCACTAGGGGACCCACCCATGGCGCGTTCAGGTCACAGTTCTGCTCCTTCCTTCTGTGCTTGATTTGCAGCATCTCCAGCCTTCATCTCTCCCTCCCATGCCAAGTAAGTCCCTACCCCTTCAGCTCATGGCTCTCTGGGGCAGGTGTGTATCAACCTCCCCCTGAAGCTGTTCCATTTTGTATAAGAACAGGTATTAATTAAAATCAAGCATGAGAACGAACAGCTAGGGTTTGTTGTAGGGTCAATAATTTTCCTTCAGCCTCATGTTATGGCTAAACAATACTGCTGCTTCAGTAGCAAAGCCGGCAGAAGTTCCAACCTGCCGCACTGTTACCTGCGTCCTGTTCCCAGCGGCTGTGGGAGCCAGCGCAGGGAATGTCATCGCCAAAGCAAGCCACGTTAAAAACAAGCAAACAACGTCTCCCTCCGCTTCAGTGTGGTGTGCCTTCCCCGGCAAGGACCCCGCAGCTGCCCATCGGGAACCACTTAAGCCAGCTGCTTATATTCAGCCACTGAATTATAACCACATCCTCTTAACTGTAAACCTGCCACTAATTATAGCCCCGAGGCATAGTCCCAAATGGCTCTGGGATTCGGCCGAGCTGGTTGGGCAAGCACATGGTTTGATGTTCCCGTCAGAGCTCGTTCCTGAGACCAGAATTCCCTCAAGTCAGTAGTTTGAGGCCATGAATGCCTATTCCTGTCCAGCAAGAGAGTATTTGAGGCTTTCCTTATGCAATCTCTGGCTCTGAAATGCCTTAGGCGCTTCAGGGAGGAGGTGCTGGGCATTGCTTCCCACTCACCTCGGCTTTTGGCTGCCTGGGAGCGCGGGACCACCGGCACACGCTGCAGCGCCGTGGCCTCAGCTTTGGACTGCGCCTACGCTAAGCCGAGAGGCCCCGCACTGGCCACACGTCAGAAACGCCTGCGCTCGTACCCAGACGGCTTTCCCCAACGGCCTGCATAAACGTTATTTATGAGTGTTGTCTTGGGCAGAACGGACCGTGCGTTCAGATGTTCTTCCAAGCTCTATAAAAACAAAGGTCCACACCCACATCTGGTGCAACATCTGCTCGCAGGAAAATGCGATGCCATTAAATTGTTTTAAAAACCTATTTAGTTGGCTAGCCTGGCTCAAATAAAGCATGAACAAAGACACTCTATGGGGTGGCTTATATATTTTGGATGTTAACAGATGTGCCTAACGCTCAGGGAGATGAGAAGGTCATAATAAAGCTCATACATGGTTGTGATGGCTTTCAAATACCTGTTAATCAGAATGAGACTGTTGTCCTTCCTCAGGGTCTGGTTCACTAAAGTACTCTGCTCTGTGCCACAGGTTATGTCATCTGCTTATATCAATAATTATTTTTGATGCTAAAAGTTCTTCATGCTTGTCAGGAGTAGTTTTATGACTTCACCTCCAGAAAGATAAGCTCTTTCGTTTCTCCAGGCACCATCCATTTGAGAAGTTGAAGCAAAGCCACAGCCAGTGTGCGGTGAGAGACCCTCCCTGCCCCAGGCTCTCGGCTTAAACACCACAGCAGCTTCATCTCCAGAGCTGTATCATCCTTTTTTCTACATACCACACCCTCAAATGATAGTTCAAGCCCCAGAAAAAAAACAAACCAAAACAAAGCCCCCAAAAAAGTAGGTGAAAGCAAGCTTTAAAAAGCCCACAATCTTAACTTTTGAAATTGCTGTGAGTAGGAGTCATCAGACTCACACTCAACTTGTCATCAGAAGCACAAGCGTGCATGAACAAACATGTCTCGGTGTTATTTCAAATTCAGCCTAGAATAAATGAGATCAGGTCTTTTTGGAACACCTGCGGGAGACGGCAGGTGCTCTTAAGTTTCAAGGTGACTGAAATTCTGAGAGGCTGGCTGTACTCACCAGGCCGTAACCTCACTGGGCCAACTGCCACCAGGGGTAAACTGTAAGGTTTCGGGATTGCTGATTTCCAAGAGTAGGCCTAATGCAACCCCTAAGCTGCAGTGCGCTCCAGCTTCCAGCAGCCCAGTGAGAGGGGTACCTGTTTGCATTTTCCTCGCCTCCTTTTTCTCGTGCCCCTACAGCCCCAGTGGAGCTGCGAGACGTTCAGCAAGGGAAGATGTCGCAGATCAGCTGGTAAGCAGGACTGTGCTGGGCTCCAAGCTGCTGGCTCCCACTGAGTTTCAGGTCAGCAGAAACCAGGAGACTTGGTATTTCTGAGAGGTAAGAACCCTCCTGCCGCGACTGTGGTTCCTGGTATCTGCCGAGTTTGAGACTGAGCAGACCTGGGAGCTATGAACCTTTTCCTCGGGATGCTGTGGCCTCCCAGCACCACCAAGCGCCATCCTAAATGCGCGTGCCTGAGCCCCTGGCCCTCCGGCACAGGTTACTTAACATCACTCTTCCCAATAAATCCCACCTGGATCCAAACTTCTTCACTCATTGGTAGGGTTTTCTTTGTTGCAGTTTTTTTTGGTTGGTTGGGTTGGGTTTTTTTTCTTTCTTTTTTTTTTTTTTTTTTTTTTTCCCACAAGTGTAATAGTTTTATAGATTAAACTTGTATAGGAAAACATTTTTGGAAACTTTCTTATTTCAAATAGACAAAATTTGAAACTATTTCTATGTAGTGGAGAGGACAACAGACATGAAGATGCACCAGCTGGGTAATGCCTGGTAAAGTTTATTTGAATAACAGGTTTGGTAAGGTGAGCAGACAAGCAATTTACCAGTAACAAATCTGATTTATCTGTTGCTTTGAAATATTCCATGGTAATTTGATTATAGTAGCTCCCTCAATTACTGCCTTCTTCAGTAACTGCTCATTGTCCCACACCTCTCGTTTTGATAGATGACTTTTCCTTTAACTATAACGTAATCGATCAATGCTTCATGTCCCCCAAACTGGTAAATCAAGTGCTCCCACCTAGGAAAGACAACAAGATGCTTAAGAATATCCAGACTTGCATAAAAGCAGGTCGCATACCTAGTATACCTGGCAATTGCAAAAGATTTGCTTGGACCATTGGAAAACACTATTCCACGCTTACATGTTGATCTCTTGTTGCATGAATACAGTGAGTTAATGTACAAATCAGTAGAGATTTCCTTCCACAAAATAAATGGGTATTATCTTTAGATAATTAGTAATTAGGCATAGATTATTTGTAATATTAGTCCCAAAAGTTTTAGGCTTTATTTTCCACTGGAGTGATTAAAGTGAATGAAAGTGGGTCTAAAATGCTAGCGGTATCCCTTTTTTCAGATGAAAATAACTTCTAAAGCACAAGGAATTCGCTAACCTCTCCACTATATTCAATATGGTGAAAAGCAAAGTCCCTTATGTTAAATCACATTTCAAATGACAATGAAAGAACAAACCTTGATGAATTTATGATAACCAGATCCCCCTGCTTGCCAGTCTCTATGGAGCCATGCGTGTCCGATTTTCCCAGAGCATAAGCTGCATTAATGGTGGCAGCTGCTAGTGCTTCAGACATTGACATCTTCATGTTTACACAGGCCAGATGCATCACCATAGGCTAGCAAGCAAGTTAAGCAGAAAATGGGAGTTACCAGTAACAAATGAAGCCGTTCATTCCTCAAATCCCTAAGCACCCTCCTCCCTCCTTGTGCAACAGAAGGAGTTGTTCTGCATGATGTAAATCTTGCCAACTCCAAAATGAGAACTCTCAAATCAGGAACTTTGAGAGCCTTTTTTATAAGCCTTCCAGTGCATATGAAGAATAGAAGTCCTCCTGGTTTCAAGAATTTCTGGCAAAAACTACCAACCCACATAAATAAGCATGACCAATTGTCTAAGCTCCATAGACAGTTTTAAGTGTGCAACACCTATACGCAAGTTGTACTGCTAAGAGATTTCACCATTTTCTGTTGTTGTAAGTACGAGGAGCAGCTTACCATTGAAAAACAGTATGCGTTAGGATTAAAGTCACTGCCAAGAGCAACTATAACTCCTTCTTCGAACATTTTTCTAGCTTGAGGTTGCTTCAGTCTAGTGGGAAAAAGACACATGTCAGTACAATTCATTGAATTACCAGAGCAAAAGTCATCAGTCAGTTTGGCTAATCCTTTTGGAGACAAAAGGCCAAATTCTCCTCTCAGCTCCCTACCTATCACTCTACAGACAGCATAAATGGGAACTGTGATTCACTGCTTTGGCAGGATCAGCCTGTGGCAGCCGCCAGTACCAAGCATCAGGCTCCAGGCCACTGCAATTCTGGTATTTATCCAGACCTCAGCCACTTAAGGATTTATAAGGTGAAAAATCTTCATTTCTCAAAAAAAAAAAGGCCATTTTCTAGTCCTTATAGCTTCAAAGACAGGCTCCCAAATACAAGCAGTGGGATAAGCAATGCAATAGTCCCTTCTTGATTCTGTTGGCAATCCAAATTGTAAGTTGAGGCTGTGAATTTAATTTGTATGCATTAGAGGATTTTCTCACTTAGCAATGCTAATGCAAAAGATATCTTCAATAACTGCAATATTTGGAATAGCCAGTTCAAACTGTTCAGCCACTGGATTAATCTGGGTAGGTGTTTGCAAGGGTGGGCACCAGGAAATACACTAAGAAGCTTTAGCCACAGTTGCTGTAAAGCAACTAGCGCAAAACATCATGTCCCAAAATAAACCAGTGTAAGAATAAAAGTGAAACATTAGAGAAACTGCTGCTCAAAAAGTAGTATTAAAAGCACTGCAGTAAGCAGAAAGAACAATAAATGAGATCTCGGTGAAGTGCTTACATTTGGTATAAGACAATCCTCTCCCTATAGAAGCCTCTTAGGAGATTTATGAGAAAATACCACCTGTTAAAGCACAAGACAATGCTCCGGGAGATAACTGTGTTGAAAAAGATGTGTCTGAAGAGCCTTTCCCTGTCCTCACGTGTCCTTCCAGCCTCACATCCCCTGCTGTGCTCTGCTGCCAGACTCCTAAGGAGTCCTGCAGGCAACGGTTAGCCATGGCCAAAATGAGCCTTACCACTCAGCAACTCTCCAGCTGCACTCTTTGGCCCACTTCTGGCCATCAGGTGAAGCCCTGGCTGCTACTGCTTTTCTTAAAACCAGGGGACAGTACAGGGGCAGACCCTGCGAGGTCTGAGCTCCTACCATTGCTGCTGAAGGCCCTGAGGGAGGTCAGCAAAGGATGTACCACGTGACCTCACAGCAACTTCTTCTATCCATTGCGCAGCTTTCAGTCCTCTGATGCTCTTCTAACCAGTATCTCAAACGTGGCTTCTTCATTTTTAGAGTGTATTAGACTGGGAGGCCTGTGTTCAGTAAATAGCGCACCAGACACCGGGACAAACAAGGCCTCCTTTCCTACGGCTCGTTATTATCCCCATCTTAGGCTTATCCTCAGGTTACAAACTTTCCACTGCATGGAGTCTCTAGAGTAACACATGAGTTACAGCTGCAGCCTTTTCCACAGACAGCTGCGTCTCTGTTGCCTCCTTTACCTCCCTGCCTGGGGTCAGTTTGCAGGACCACAGGTCCTCCCTGAGATCCGTATTCTGGTGGTGCACATAGTTGCAATCAGCCAGTGGTTCAAAAGCGCTGGTGCAGGACACAGACAGCTGACCACAAACAGGAACACAAGCATGGACATAGATGTGAACACGGGTGGCAATGGCACAAGCCTGGATGCCTCAGAAAGTGGGCTGCTGAAAATAAACCAAAATTAGCTGAAGGACCTTCTCTTCACAGGAGGGAAGGTATTAGTGGGTCGTGGTCCTCATCACCCAGTTGGCTTATTTTTGGCATTAGGGGTGATCCAGCTATGCTTATCTAAATTATCTGCATATGGAAAATAGTGTTCTTAAGGTAATTCTCCTCAGTGTTGCCTGGGTAAAACCAGGTGAGATTTTAAAAATGCTAGCCACTGTCTTTCAGTGCTTTGGAGAACCAAAGGATTCATTTCCCAGAAAAACCTTCTGCAAGAGAGTAAATACTGCAGATATCTTGCAGATATTATTTGTCTGAAAAGAAGCCAATTCAATTTTCAAAGGCTAAATGGATTGAAGAAAACCAGTCTCGTTTTCTTCTTAAATGAATGCCTGATTATCACCTTAGCCTGTCATAAGGGTTAAATTCCAGTGTTGACTGAACCACTCCAAATCTACTGTGGGATTTCTTAGACGTAGGGTATTGCTTCATTTTTGAGGATCTCCACCAAAAGCAAGACAAGAGTAGGCTTGTTCAGCTCTTTGTATTTGTGACGGTCTTCTCTGATCCAGCCTGATCCTTGAAGCATAGATACAGGCTTACACTTTTACATTAAAAGACCTTAAAACCACAAACGTGCTTTTGCTGTTACAAAAGTTTTCCTCCAATCTAGTGGCCTTACCTTAGCATGTAGGCAGTTGTTGGTAAAAGGACAGCGGCGCACTTAGCTCTTGCCATCGCTGTGATACCTTCATCACTAACTTCTTCCAGGTGGCTGATAGCCCGGGCTCCTAGTTCAGCTCCAAGCTATAGCAAATTTTTGAGAAAATTACTCACTGTTCTCAATTAACTCAGTAAAACAGTGTTGTTATCAAATGACTGGAGTAGACAATTCACTATTAATATAAAATTAAATAAAAGAAAAAAATTAATGCTTGAAAGAACAAATAAAATGCAGAGACAACATATTTGCTAATTTACTGCAGGAAAAGTTGATCACAAAAAGGTATTAACCATCCACCAAGTGGAAGTGCACCTTCAGTGGTGTTTTTAACAAACCAACATGCAAACTATGGGACAGCTATGGACAAAACCATTATCCACTCCTGTTCACAAAGCATCCAGCAGCAAAGGGTTGACAAAATTGACACTGGCTGTGGAACTAGTGGTGCAACTGCTGCCTTCAGTGGTGAAGCACCAAAAAGGCTTTTATGATCAATCAAGTTTTTGTTTGGTTTGATGTTTTTTGGTTTGGTTTGGCTTTTTGTTGTTGTTGTTTTTCAAATACAGCAGAGAATAACTTAAGCAGACCCCACAGGAAGGAAGCAACGTTTAAACGATGGTGAAACGGTCTCAGAGTGACTTTCTTTATCAAGATATTTGGGAGCCTGTTCTTGACTAAACCATCCCTCTGAGTGTGCTCACTGCACATTTGACTTGCTGCTGCTAACAGGATATTTAGGTAAAAAGAAAAAAAAAAAAAAGATTTTTCAAGTTGCATAGAAACCATGGTTTTGTCATTCTTAGGTTCACTTTCACGGATATCCACTTTCCCCATCTGTATCCCATGTGGAAGATAAGCAAAGTCAATGTTTGATTAGGCAGTGCATGTTAGTCCCAGAGGTCAAGGCTTCCTCCCATGTCCTTAACTCCAAGGCCACACAAGGGCTGCGCTTTCTATCATCTGATAGAAATAGATGCTTATAAATGGACTATTTTATAAAGTCTTAGAAAATAAAATCTTGGTTTTGAAAACTGCAATTCTTTCAAACATTCAGCTCTCACAAAATCAAAGCAAAAAGCAAAAATGGCTTAACTGAATGTTAAGAAAGACGTACCTCAGCAGATTTCATCGGATGGAGTTCATCACCATGGAAGTTAATCTGTAACCCTATATCTTTTCCAGCTTGAAGAATTCTCCTGGTAGAATCCAGATCAAAGACTCCCTTCTCACAGAACACATCTATATTGTTAACATGTATTTCACCACTTAGATTGAGTTCTTTCAGTTTAGGGAGATGGTTATTGATAATGTCATCTGTGGCTTCAGCAGCAGTTTTCCCTCTAATAAAAAGCAAATGTTACAGACCCATAATAATAACATCCTTGAAGTCTGGCAAACATTCAAATTGTACATGCAATTACTAGATTATTTAGAAAATGATGCAAATACAAATCATTCAAAAAACCTTCAGATTAAAAAAATTAAAACTACTGTAATTCATGTACTCTCAAACAGTAATTACTTTCCGTTCAAAGAATATTAGATTGTATTGCTAGATATTTTTTTATAAGGTTACCTTCCCAGATGCTAACCAAGACATGGGAATTTTAAAACTAATTCTTCTGCTTTCCTATTCATATATTCTGACCTACTTATACTGTATTCTAAAACACATTTAAAATATGTAAACAATTATTTAAATATTTTAAATGGTATTCATGCAATATTTTTATGCAAGCATCAAGGCTCAAAGGGGATATGCAGCACAAATCATTATTTTAAATTTACCTCTCCTCCTTTTATATCATGCAGAGCGATAGCTAGATAACTCTTTCTAAAGCAGAGGGACCTCCTGAGGTTCGATTTGCCCAAGGTAGAACCATTTATGAACCCCCTACTACACAAAGATAGCCCAGGAGAGAGCAGTAAATGCTTCTGAAAGAGCGAGCAATCCCAAAATATGCAGTTGAGTTAGTACTTTGCAATGTTAAGATCTAAAGATAAGTGATGGACTGCAGATAAATGCCTGCGACATCTCAGTCCTCGTTTCAGGCACCATAAGGCACACACAGACCGGCATGATACGAGTGCCACACGCGGGCACGCTGGGAGCTTTACAGTGGCAGTAAATTCCAGAGTCAAATTTTGCTCTGATTTACAAACAGACTGTGCAGTTATAAGCAGAGCAGAACCTGGCTTACGGCCCTTCCTGTGTTCACCTCTCACTGAAACGAGTCATTGGGGTTGCTCAGGCTTTTGCCATGCCAAGCCTTCTCCCTTTTCTTCTTTTACTCGGCAGTCTGGGGAGGAATTTGGACTGAAAGATTAGGACCAGAGACAAGAGAAATTATTAGGACCAGAGACAGAGGGAAATGTAATCCTTGGTTTCACTTTTTTGGGGGGGACACAGTGCCCAAAAATTCAAAACTGCCGTTGTTCTAATTCAAGAGACTTCTGCTCAGGAAAACACTTTGAAAATTCCTTCCTAAAGATGAGACGTTATTCTTTTTCTTCATCTAAAGATGAAAGTTATTTCTTTGCCCCCCTGCTGTGAGCTTTTTAGGTTCATTTCCTAAAGAACTGGAAGTTCTAAGGCTGGAAACGTTTTTAAAAGCGATGGATAGAAACAAGGATCACTATAAGCCAAGCAGCCTTATTTTTTTCTAGGATGGCTCAGACTAGTCGCCTGCACCATTTGGTGCATACTTCCGTAAGTACTGCCTGTTACCAATGCACTGTGTCATAGTCCCACAGAATAACTGTTTGCAAGGACCTCTGGAGCTCGTCTGATCCAACCCCTGGTGCAGCGCCGGGTCAATTTGAATCATGTGTCAATGGTGCCTTCTAGAAGCAGAAAATCAGACTAAATTACCATATACCTAGAAATCATGAACAGATCCACGCAGCAAGTTCTCAACATCTGCCCAAAGCTAATATCCAGGTGGGAAAAAATAATAAGGCAGTGCCGGCAAGTCTGGAGGTAGGCTCCTCTTAAGACCCCACATATCAAAGCTTTAGAAGACACGTCACATACTGCAAGTCTTGGCAACAAGGAGGAGTTGACACCTTTAGCAGGTAAACGGACTTTCTGGTGATGCTTCTGCTGTAAGAGGCCAGACTTGCAACAGTAAATTAAGCCAAGCGTAAGAAGCGAGCAAGCAAATGGCTTAGCAAGAACTTAACAAAGCCCCTCAGCAGCAGCCCCGCGGGGGTCTAAGCAGCGGTTTTTGCGAGCAAGCATAACATTACTCTCTTGTTGCACATTAAACAGAATGATTTTAAATGGATTCAGTCTTGGCAGATTGGTGGTAACAAATTTGCATGACCAAGACAATTCCAAAATCATCAGAAAATTATTAGATTTCTAATGGCTATCTAGTCAAGAGATGCCATTAAGTACCTACAACAAAAAAGGGCATTAACATTTTAAGACCTACATAAATCAAGAAGATTTATATAAAAATATTTAAATTGATCTTATTCTTTTGTTTGCATGATTTATGCATAACAACTACAGGGCAGATTTTTATAGAATACATTGATGAAAGAAAACTGTCAGGAGCTTAGTGATTTGGAAGATGTCTGTTTAACAGCTTCTAAAATCCACAAGATCATCATCTCACTTGCATAAATAATACCAAAGAGGAATTCCCAGCCCCAAGCCTGCGGGCAACATGTTGCCTTTGTGATCCTCCACTGTTACTGAAGCTGCTGGAAATTCAGAGTTTAAAACTGGAGCTCAAGAAAGCAGGATGCTTCCCTCAGCATCTTACTGGCCCAGATGTTCAGCAGCCAGCCGAAGGCTGAGGGCCACAGCTCTAAACATCAGGTCTTGGATCAGGGAAGAACTGCAGAATTCCTCCAGCTCAAAATAAAAACCCGAGGCAGAGACAAAGTTTGAAGGGTAGCAGAGAATTCAAGAAAAATATTCTAGACATGAGCATTTCAATGAAAGGAGAAGAGGATTTAAGAAGACCCAAACTGGAAAATACAGCTAATTCAGTATTTCCTTCAGGAAATTTCCTCAAATCCCCAACTACCTTTTCTCCTTACTTAAAATACAATATCCTCACTACCTATATTTTGTTGTGCTTGACATGTATCAGTGGGGACAGAACTAAGTCCATACACCTGTCTTTCTAACACATAAGATTTGAGATATTTGTAAGAACACTGGAATTTATTCCCTTAGTTTATAGAAATGGAAATATTTTGGTGGGAAAGACTATTTATCATGATTTTGGCTGAAATCCTCCCAAGGCTTTTTAAGGGAGGAGGAAAGGAAGGGCTAAGAAATATACATAGTTTGGGGTAAAACCTCAATTTTATTTTACCATTAAGTCCTCCAAATTTTAGTAGAACTTCTTGAAAGAAATATTCGGTGGTTTTGGCAGATTTTAGTTACTTTATTCTTAACCATCTTACAGTTACTGAAGATGACACAGGAACAGTTACATTAACAAAAGATAATCTGCCATCCTGCCCCAAATACACAATAATTAGATTGCAAATAAATTTTTCTTGAATGTCAGAAGAGGTAGATTTTTTTTGTGGAGTTTGGGGTTTGTTTAAAAAAAAAAAAAAATAACATCTCTTAAATATTGCCACAGTACCTCTGTGATGCTAGGCCTGCCTCCACCTTACATGCCTTGTTTTGCAGCAGCCTACCACTTAGTCTGTCAAAATATATGTTTCACATACACCTACCTAGCTAAAACCCGTTAATTCTTTCATACAATGAAATCAGGTAACGTGAAGGTGTTATTTTCATCACAGGGAAAAAAATATGAAAGTGAGAAAGGCTTGTTGTGGTACTTGAGCCACCAAAATAGTTGTGATTACACACATTTACTTTAATCTTCTACTCATCCCTATAAGATGTATGCAATTCTTCATTGCACGAAAGCATAATTAAGCTCTGTTTACTGAGGTATATAAGGATTAAATACAGTATTTTTTCTGTTAGCTGGTCAAAATGAAAGTTCATGGCAGAGACTAAGCTTGAAGGGTAGCAGCAAACCCAAGCAGAAGAACATTCTGTACAGGAAACCCTGTCATCCACGTTATGTTCAGTGTGAGCATCAGCTGGAGGTAAGGATTCTGTGCTAAGCTTATGCTGGCTTTTAGTAGCCATTAAAGAATGCGTCCTCGTCTTCCTTCAAATTAAAATTTAGGATAGCCTTCTGTAAACATTGGTTATTGTTTCAAATATGTTATCTTTTAGGAGGGCTGGGCAGAAGAAACCTTTCTGAAAATAACAGCCAATTTTCAAGGCAAAGCAGTAATACTAAACAAGAGCAAGAAAACTCAAGTCACGTTACTTCGGCACAGAATGAGCTCCACAGTAAGTTGAAGAAATGCCAATATCCATGGATTGCTTCGCGCGTTCGATCACCCTGAGCATTTTAAGCTCTGTTTCTAAGTTTAAGCCATATCCACTCTTGCACTCAACCAATGTAGATCCTGCTCTGCGCATGCGTTCGAGTCGGTGTTTGAAAGTACTGAACAGCTCTTCTTCTGTGGCCTTCCGAGTGTGCTCCACAGTAAAATGTATTCCTCCCCCAGCCTGGTGGATCTCCATATAGGATGCACCTGCAAGCTTGGGGGAAAAAAAGAAAACAAAAACCAACACCCCCCCCCCCCAATACAATTAGCTATTAAATGTGCATTTTCTATCCCTCCTCCCTCAGTTAGATTATCTGACAGAAACTATATATTTTTCTACAAATGAAAGATGGGAGTCACTAGAGGGTAGAAATAGTTATGCATAAAAAAAAAAAAAAAAAAAAAAAAAGGAAGAAAAATCCAGCTATGTAATTTTATGCCATTACCTTCATTGCAAACTCATGAACCCTATCACCAGCCCACACTGGGTGTGTATGTGCATCTACCAGGCCTAAAGAAAACAAAGTAAATGTACACTCAGGTTATTTCACTGTGTAAGAGAAAAGTTTATGAACATACAAGCAAATGAAATGGACAGCAGAGCTCCTCTATAAAGCCTCTACTGGTTAGAGAAAAAGAAAAATCCAACCAGCCAAAGATCTGAGATTTTCTTCAAAGGCTGTTAATTTTCTTTCAGTTTTTTTAGGTGTACTGGCTGACACCTTATACAAAACGTCTCCAGGTAAATGCAGCAGTTGCTCAGTTTCTCATGTGGTTTTGACATGTGTTCGAACTGTGAAAAAAACGGTAAGTTACGAACTTTGAAATAGTTCATTAGACTTTAAGTCTGTATTCTTTAAAAAAAAGCAAAGTGCTTCGGCTGATCTTAATACGCCAGCACTCGCTCTAGCAATAGTCCTCTTACTCCAGTGGGAGCTTTTTCTATGAGCTGTGAAACCAACGCTTCTGAAAGCCCAAGGCCATTGCAAACAGACCAGAGGTCTAACAGCCCATGTGCTAACCACCCTTGACAAGTTTAACATGCAATAGACTTGCCCAGGTTTATTTTTTTAATCAGGTGAATTTGCAGAGTATTTGACTTAAAATCCTGCGCTGCCCTTTTCCCTCCAACTGGCTGAGCTCCCTGGCTGAACAGCTGATGGGTGGAAACGGCACAGAACATAGAGGCGAATCTGAAAAGTCGCTCGGCAGGCCCGCTATGTTACTGTTGTGATCTGTGATACAGAGTAACAGATGCAAGATGAACCAAGAGGAGACAGAGCTCCACCATGAAGGCCAAAAAACCATCCCAAGCGCTGCAATTTTCTCCTTGCAGGACTCCCGATGAGGAAGCTACGATACTCTGGCCCTCAACATGAGATACTATAAAACCAGTACTGAATACAGAGGAAAAAGGATGGAGGGGTGTTCAATACACATTTACTTTGTCTCTAAGCACTTGCTGCCATTCAGCATTGTATCATTATGAGAAAATACACCTACCTGGTAACACACACTTCCCGGAGCAGTCAATTATTCTTTCAAATGTTGCTCCTGAAAACTGATTTCGAATAGCATCTGCCTGGCCCACAGCTTTGATACACCCATCTCTGCAAACAACCAAGAACGAACAAAAGAAGCGTGAGCCTGCTGAAAAGTCAAATGCTCATTGACAGAGAGCTCTTGGAGCAACAGCTCTCTGAAATCAGGGGTAGGTTTTTTGCAGGACTGAAGACGCACACAGGAGGTGGTTTGCTAATCTTACAGTTGCACAGAAAGCGACAGGGTAATGCCATGCATTTCAAGTTGTTTGCCATAACACTTGTCTTGTCCTCTGCTTAGATCCCTCAAGATGATACCTTGGTACTCTTTTGTTCTAATTTCTGCTAGATAATATTATTTTTCTCTTGTGGATCAGCAAATATACATCATTCCTCCAGCAAGTATCCGCGGGGCACTCTTCCCCTCACGGAAATCAAACTCTCCACTGCCTGGACATGAATCATAAAATCATAGAATCATAGAAAGGTCTGGGTTGGAAGGG
>KL271502.1:5696-23726 GCA_000699545.1 Podiceps cristatus | reverse complement strand
CTCCAATTCTCCTCCTCACCCCACTGGGGAGCGAGGGAGTGAGCAAGCGGCTGTGTGGTATTGGGTGACCAGCGGGGGTTAAACCACAACAATGCCTTTTATATCTTCTGTCTCTGCTTCAAACTACATTTCGATACACAACAATGAGCTCATCAAACCAGTCCTGAGCATAGAATTTCGATCCTAACCTCAAGCAATCCCCCCAAAGGCAAGAGCTACTGGAGCTGCTGCTGCAGGAGCAGGGAGGAAAACAGCACAATTTTCCCAGAAGAGCACACGGTGGGATGTGTGACAGAGGAGCACATCAATAGTCCATTTAACATGAATGAGGAAAGAGAAGATCAGAATAGGAGGAAAATCCAGCAGCTCAGGAGTGGAGCTGTGCAGCTCTTCTTGGAGGCACTTGACTGCATTGGGTCATAGGTCCATCTCCAGTATTCTCCACAGCTAGGGCAGGAGAAAAACTCTTAAAAAGGCCCTGAAGTTTCTCCAAAGTGATAAGTAGAGTCCAGAAAAATAACCAAGCTAAACATGCTAAAGATGTCTTCATGACAAAGTAAAGAAAGGTGAAGTTCTGTCAAAACAAAGTTCACTGACACGGTATGCCCTAAAACATCCTGTGTTGTTACTATACAAATTTTGATCCTTAAAAATAGGATTTAATCCATGTGTAGGCATTGCATTGGATCTCAAATAGGAGGAAATTTTACCTAGATGGAGAAAACAGAAGAACTCAAGGAGAGCACATTGTCCAGGTGGAGGATGGCATACTAGTCACACCATCAGGCATCTGTACGCAAGCCTAATATTGACATGCATGATCCATGTGACTGTACTTCTTGGGTACCCTGTTTCTTCCTCCATCATTTATTTGTCCTCTATTTGTTTTTTGGGCAGGAAAATAAAACACAGACAGTAAAACGGGCCTCAATGTGCAATGGGAGCCACCTATCTGCTAAGGAACTGGTAACAGCTGATCTAGAGACTAAGCTGAAAATACCGCAGTATCCTAAGCAGTTGCAGTGAAACACAAAGGTGTTTGTTCTTGCCAGGGGCAACCTCATGGAACGCCAACCTTTGAGAACCCAGAGAGTGCATTTACACAGCTATTACTCACAGATAACTGCAAAATAAGTGAGAATTAAACTCACCACTAGATAATAAATTTACCTTTCTCAAAATTAATAGCTTAGGAGGCCGTAAATATTTATGAGAAAAGAGGAGGAAAAATAGAAAAAGAAGTCAGGTAGAACTCAATTTGTTCCTTCGTAGTAATGGCTAATAGGCACTACAACTGACTGACTGAAATTTAGTCTTTTCTATCTTTAGATATTACTTTTCGGTTTCAGAGTCTTCTCTCCATGACTCCCTGGAACAGAAAACCCAAGAAATGAGAAACTACAAAGTCTAGAAAACTTTTCAGCCTTCTAGCATTTGGACAGTACTTCAGGATCTGGAGTGTCCTGCAATATGCCACAGGAGAACCTTCTTGATTTAAAATGTTTTGAAGCACACATGATCTAAAGAATGTACCTATTTATTCATATACCCATAGCTAGAAAGATGTAGATACCTTCTTCCATTATCTCTGTTCACCGCAATAAAACAAGGATAAAAGTTCTGAGACCCCTAGCTGGGGTTATAAAAAGCAACAAAGCCAGTGGAAAAGGATGTTTGAGACAAGAAAACATCAGATGATGGTTCCTCAAGACAATCTGGCAGAAAGATTTGTTTCCTAATGCATGTATTTGCCCCCACCGTGTGTTTTGTGCATCGGCAGGAAAGAAAGAGGAAAGGACAGGCCAAGATCTGCAGGAGTTTGTCCAACTGAAGCCAAGGGATGTGCTTGGAGCCCCTTGTGTTGCATTCCACTGCTTTTGCAGTACAAGTCTAAGCATTCTAAGATATTTCAAAACTATTGTTAGGCCAAGAGCTCCTCACATGGCTGCAGAGAGCAGTGATTATTCATGAATTAAGCAAACAAAGAGTGAAGCTGCTCTTACAGATGAGGTCTTTGAAGAAGCATAGAGGTTTTAGATGCACATTATCCTTTGCTAGTTATAAATCCTTCAAACTGCTAATGCCATTATGACCCCATATCACTAACAAAGTTTAGGAAAAATGTAGGAGAATCTTACCAAAAGTTTCTATGATGTTTTAGCTTTCTGTTAAAAAATAAAACAAAAAAAAATAAAAAAGAGAAAGATATAAGTAAATGTTATTTTGTAACACACAGCAATGACATTTGTTCATTACATGGATGAAGCAAACAGAAAATGATGTTGCCTGCCAAAGTTTGATGGAGGTAATCAAAAATGGGAAGACAATACTCACGTTACTGCTCATGTACTATTTTACATGGGAGAGTCATAGAATCATAGAATAATCTGGGCTGGAAGGGACCTCTAAAGCCCATCTAGTCCAACCCCCCTGCCATGAGCAGGGACATCTGCAACTAGATCAGGTTGCCCAGAGCCACATCCAACCTGACCTTAAACACTTCCAGGGATGGGGCATCCACGGCTTCTCTGGGTAACCTGTTCCAGTGCCTCACCACCCTCATTGTAAAGAATTTCTTCCTTATATCTAGTCTAAATCTCCCCTCTTTCAGTTTAAAACTGTTCCCCCTTGTCCTGTCATTACAGGCCCTGCTAAAAAGTTTTTCCCTGTCTGTTTTATGGGGAAGGCAAAAGTTAATAAATACCTGTAGCTTGCAGCAAACATTGCCTGAAGTGAGCCATTCATATCTACATTTATGTATATAGAGCATTGAACACCTGCCACAATTATCTGATGTCCCTTCCTAACTATAACTGTGCTAGTGTAAGCCAAGCTTTTCAAATGTAACTAGCAGAACCGGGGATCTCACTTGTGTGCCTGACTTGAGATATTGCAAAAACGAGCCTGTATTTCAGACCGTTCTCAGTAATTGCCCCTCTAGGTTTGATCTTTTGATAGGAATATATTGTATTGCTGCTCTTGAAGTGCGTTCCTTCAGCAGCAAAGAAGGGAAATAGAAGAAAGGTATCAGTTATTCTCACCTGCTTAATTGCCATGGTGAGCTAATCCTTGCTGAAGCTGATACAAATCTGAATTATTTCCTCAAAGCTTTCAAGACAATTCACAGTGAACTAAAGCGCTTATAAGTGAGAACACTGGAGACTTTAGACAAGGTGCAGTCTTGAGGGAAATGGATTTATTTGCTATATTTGCCTATCAAGCCCAGCACCTTGTCTTCAGTGCTACTAAGAACTTCACTTTCTGTTTGATTTCAGAATACTGTGAAGGCTTTATATCTTTTAACCTTTGGATTCATATATTTGCAGTGAACTTCCCTAGCCTTGCTATCTCAACAACTAACTCTAACACAACATGGAGGAGACGTAATGTATGCAGTCCCAACCAGGAAAAAAAAAAAAAGGAAACAATTTCTCTTACAGAGAGACATGACAGTAAAGACTGAAATATGTCAGTCAACCACCACTGCAAAACCAGAAGCTACACAGTTTGAAGGGAAAGTTTCTAGGCAAGGTGGAGTCTGGTTTGCTACCATAGGGTAGTTCACCTCGCTGCAGGACAAACTGCACATTTCTTCATCTGTCTAAACCCCACAAGAAATCAACTGCATTGGTCAAACTGTTGTATCAACAAATTTTTGCTGGCATTGCAATGTCTGTAAGGAAGCATTTCTCTTTGAGTTGAACAACGTGACTGTGGTAGGAAAACTGTAATGCCAGCTTGTCCTCCAGCAGTCCCAAGATTCATAGCCCTACTCTACATCAAAAATTAAGAGCATTATAATTTGGGACATTAAGAAGTGTCATCCTGCTATATCTTAATTAAGAAAGGCAGCACTACAATTTAACAAAGGAAAAAAGTTCCATACTATGCATAAAATATCTCCGATGTGGAGGCCTAGAACCATAATTAAAATGTTTGGCAAGCTTTTTACAAAGTGTAGCATTGTCTTCAAAACAAGAAAATGCCACCATTTACAGAACAAATCATAGAAGCTGTAAATAGCAACTGGCACTGCATGTGAACATATAAAGCAAGGCATGTTACATAAATAAAATGTAGCATGGCAGAAATGCATTTGTAAAGAGGAAAGATAATCAGCCGAGCTGGCTTCAAGTCCTGAAAACAAGCTGTGTGCTGAACAGACAGGGAGGGAAATCTCGGGAAGAACAGGAGCTTGACTGTCTGATGCAGATTTTTGTGAACAAAGCATGATCCAGCAAAGCTATGTATTCTGAGGCTGCAAAAAATAGGTGGGAAAGATGAGGAGTCCAGAAACAGCCTGTAAAGGCCCTAGGGAAGAGCTGGGACCACTGCTTGGTGCTGTGGGATTTTCTCAACAGTGGATGGGGTCTCGTGAGGTATGATCTCCATGCGTCGTCCCCGTGCACTTGGACTACATCCAGAAAGGCTTTTCAGCTTCCAGCCTGGATCTTCATCTCAGTCTTTTCAGCTGCATTTCAGCTGAGACATGGCTCAGGCTGTTCCTACTGTCCTCCTACTTCCCCAGCACAAATGGTGGGTTCTCCAGAAGAGAGCCATGGCCCACTCTGGCCAGGTCTTTGACCTGGGTGACTGGAGAATCAGACCGCAGGGCACCTATAGATATTTAAGATACAGCCCGAGTGCCCCAGCGAGCAACCTTTGGGGCTTACCTGAGGGAGAACAATGAAGCCAGCCTTTCCTTGAGCCGTCTATGCTGAGGGCACAGGAGCACTGGTATTTTAAGGAGGTTTTATCAAGGATGCCCCTGAGAGGTTTTTTTCATGGAATCCTTATCTGAAGAGCTCCAGGCTTTCTAAGCCACACTTTCTATTAGTGTCTCAAATCAGGATATTTAAGGGTATAACAGGAGAGCACCTAGTCTGTCCAGTGCTTTGAGAAACTTTGTAGGACTTGGAAGGACATTTAGTGCCTCCATTGCAGGCAAAAATAGCTTAAATTGTGGCCTCTAAGAGGGAGCAGATAATTAGGTGTATATGTGTGTTGGGAGGTGGATGTCCAAACCTGAGCTTTTGAACTTTGAAGAGGCGGTTTCTATTTGCTTGGTGCACCTGGTATGAGCTGGTTGTAAACTTTTATAACACCCGGAATAAACAAAAGCAGCAAATCCAAAATTCTCCAGTTAATAAAGAAACCTGAGACAGAACCACCAGTCGGGATGCTGATCATGCATTGTGTTTCTGCATATAGACTATTCAGATGGGGAAAACTAGGGAGCAGTGATGGAAAAGAAACCTTCCCAAAAAGAGGTGGCCTTGGAAAAAAGAGGACTACGGAAGCTGTGGATGACCCATCATTGGAAGTGTTCAGGGTCAGGTTGGACTGGGCTTTGAGGAACCTGATCTAGTGAAAGATGTCCCTGATGATCTAGATGATCTTTAGAGTTCCCTTTCAACCCAAACTGTTATACGATTCAACGATTCTTTAATGAAGACGGTGATGATCCTGTCAGGAGGAAGGATCCTGGAGGTGAGGAAGAACCTGGAGAAGGGGGAGACGCATGCAGCAAATGCTGGGGGATGCCTGGGGACCTCAGTCAGTAATGCCCAGGACAGGTAACTGTGAGCACCAACCTTTGTGCCCGACCTCCCTGCTGGGAGGGGAAATCAGGAGCAGGTGAACGTAGCGCAGGGAGAGCAAAAAGAGTGAACGCGTGAGGTAACTGAGTAGGGTAAAAGCTTCATCTCCTTGGCAAGTAAAACCCCGTACCCAGATCTGCTATGGGTTGTCGCTTATGACCATTACCCTTGTGGGCAGCAGGCACATGGTCCCTGGTTGGCTCGGTCTGTCAGCAAGGCCCTCACCAGGGCTTTCCTGTGCCTGCACCCGTTACGCCTGTGCTCGGAAAGCACACAGGTCCACTGGCTGCCTGGGGGCCACCGTGCCACTGCTGCACCTGAGGTTTCCAACACCATCGCTAGTGTGATCTTTGGCACCCCTTGACAGGAAGGGTACACTCCCAGGAATTCTTCTGCTTCCCACCTAAAGTAGCAACCACAACAACTGAACATACTTTGTTTCTTAGATAACTCCACTGAATGCAGGCAGATTTTCTTATTAGCATCACTGCCAATTAAGTCCTTAAACTCCTTTTGATTCTTATCTTTTAAAATCAGCTGTGCCAACTGGGTTCAACAAAACAAGCAGAAATTTGAGATTCTGGAATAAACTAAATTCAAATATGTATTTATGATATGCAGGTGTTTTGAATGAACAAAGCAGAGCATAAATAACAACCCACAGCATGATGACAAGCAGCATGACTTAGTCTAAAATTGAGAGCCAGGGACAGAGCCAGCCTGTACTCTGAGCCCGGAAAAGATCAATGGATGCAAGACATGGCAGTGATTTGCAAGAAAATTGCTTAGACAGGAAGGGAATGGGGAATGGGTATTTTTAATAAATATATATATGAAATATATTTCTTTATATATAAAAAGTAAGATCCTTTCACCCAGGCTGACATAAGCTCAGCAATTATAATAGCAATACAGAACTTTAAATGGCAGAGAATTCAAGCGAAAAAATATCAAAAAGTAAGGAATCCTTCAGTGACAGGTGGGGTGAAGTATTAGGATGACAAGGCACAAAAGTATCTGTGGTCTGATCAGACCCAGGAAGGAGAGCACCCTTATGCAATAACCCTGCAGAGGTGGCATATGCACCACCAGCTCTGACAGAAACTTGAGACAACAAAGAGCTGCCAACTGAGAGGGGAAAGCAAGGAGATGAATCTGATCCAACTCTCCATGCAAAAATTTTGAAAAGTCTGATCAAAGTTACAGAGATTGAAGTAAGGTAGATCCTGTATTGTAAAATCCAATACATATGCAGGAAAACCCACACGCCACATACTCTTTCAAGGGTGGTTTGTAAGACTGATGAGGTGAAAGAGGCCATTCTCACTTGACAGACTTATTCCCCCTGTACACCTCAGTCATATTTAGTCACTTCAGTGATAATAATCTTGCGGAGCCCAAGGCTGACACCCCCCGGGGCCTGCCCAGCTGTGGGAACCAATGGATCCTTTCCTTTGTGTGCCAGGAGAATTGCTCCAATATAAACCCACTAACAGCAATAGTGTCATGGGCATTGAAGATGGTGTAGCACAAATGATGGTGAGAGACAAATTAATCCTTATAATGGTTTTATTAACCATGATGAAGTATGAAAAACAGAGCACTGGGCTTTGTTTCCCAGGACTCTTTGGTTTCTCAGGGCTGGCAGTTGAAGCCAACTAAAAAACTGTTTTGTTCTGCAAAGCAATTGCATTAGATATGAAATTGGTCCAAAAATCCAATAAACTCTAAATTTTCCAATGGCATTTTTATGTCAATATTTAGAGGAATGGATATGTTAAATTTTTGTTTACAATATCAGTTTGGAAAGCTGCTGAAAAATAAAATACAGATCAATTAATTCTCCCTAAGCGTCTGTATGCAGATACAGATGAGAGTGCTTTGGAAATAAAACTGTGTTTCTGAGTGCCTGTGTTAGAACAGAACTGAAAGGACTGGCTTCAGTAGTTTCAAATACTATAGTCAAGTAAAGTTCAAAGTCAAATAAATCCATCAGGCCAGGAGTCAAAGATTGTCCAGCATAAATTATCCACAGAAGTCATGAAAAGCACTTCACAAAATTCCACAAATCTAAAGAAACAATTGAGCTGTTTAAAAACCACTAAAGAAGCTATTATCTAAATGAAAGGTGCAGAGGGACACCTGTGCCTTCTACTGCAAAATCAGAGAAAGGCCAAAACTGAGCAGGACCAGGCAATGAGATTGAGCCCCAGGAGAATCTGCTTTTCTCAGGGAACATGAGTGGGGTCTGTTGGAGCTGCCAAACCTGGCAGCAGAAAGGAGGTGAGGCTGCCACAGCTCCATGTCCCCAGGTCTAGCCCATGGTGAGGCTGTGCATGTGTTCCTGATAAGCACATGTACACGCACACATACAAAATATATATCTATGCACGCAGCCAGCAACAAAGATCAAGGCACAGAGAAAACACAGCGCTCACACACCCACAAACAGCACCAATGGGCTGATCCTGTTCCCCTCTCTGGCTGATCAGGATGAAAGGCCGTTAGTGAAAAAAATATAAACTTATATGTACATATATACACATATACATGTATAGAGAGACACAATATGGATCTCTCCAACTTCTGGTTTTAGACATTTAATCTCTAGTTGCTGACACTGAAGAAAACAACTATAAATGGAGTTTAGTGAGAAGACAGGAGAGGCTGTGCTGGTCAGGCACAGGGCATGGACAGACAGACACCTGCACTGACCATCCCCTGCTCACATGTGACTGACTGGCTCCTTTTATCTCTACATTCATAGAATCATAGAATCATAGCATTCCTCTATTTTTCCCAAAACGCTTTCATCCCTCCCCTTTCCCCCTTCTGGTTCCTGCCCTAAAAGTCCATAACAAGTCCTGTACAATCCCAAAATACGCTTCCCACGTGTCCCACAGTGTGTTCCCTACCCCTGTGGGGTGATCCTGGGAGAGCCTCTCCAATTGACCCATTTTGATGGGTTTCACACCTGGACCATGGTGTGACCATCGCTCTCCTGCAACAGCCCTGGGAGCAGCCAGGTCAAGGGCTCCATTTCTCTGATGAGGTTTTGGGGGTTCCCAGTTCCTTTGTGTTCACAGAGATGAGTCTTTAGTCACACCACTGGCCCCAGTTCCCTTTCCTTGTCATTGTTCTAGAAGACAGGCTCCTCAATCATTTGGTGCAACCTGTGAAACTTGCTCTGTTGAGATTAACCTTTGAGGTAAAACCTTAAAAAGGTCTTCCCCTGTAGGAACAAAAAAAAAAAAAAAAAAGGTAGATTTATCTAAAGTGGGGTTCATCCACCCACCATTGTGCCTCTGTGCTCCTCTGTGTCTGTGGAGATGAGCCTTTTGCCGTACAACCTTGCAGGCTCCGTTTCTGTAATTTGAGAGGCATCGCCTTTTGCATGCACTGAAACTTCTGCTGAACTCAAACTAAATGTCTGCCTACATGCTGCTTTCTACACCCCAGCTATTATCTGCATGGAGTGAATCTATGGAATCATTAATTGAGGTCAATTCTTAATTGTTAATAAAAACATATTAGGAAAACCAAATTAAATTAAGTGTAAAAAAATGACCACTACCAGATGGCACTTATCCAAGTGTTCTAGCTGAACTCCAACATGAAACCACTGAACTTCTTGGTTACATATATATATAGTGGTTATAAAGTAATATTTAAGCCAGTCTCAGTACATATGTCCAAGGGTGCAGACAGCTCACAGACCTATATTATACTAGTCAGTACCACACTGGGATCTAGAAGATAACTAACTCAGCTAACTCTGGGCAAGATTCAGACCATGCAAGATGGTCCAGGGTAACCGAGACATCTGCAGGAGGCCTGTAGGTTACGCACAAAAGGACTGAGAAGGTCCTTCTTCCTTCCTGAAACCCCACTAAACTGTTACATTGGTTTCTCCTGTGGACAGCATGTGAAAAATAAACTAGAACAGATTTTAGTTGTATTACTTAATTTTCTACCAGAAGATACTTGGACACTTGAGAAATGTACAAGGAGTAGAAATACAGATTATTCCATAGAGAACAGAATAAAGTGGGAGGTCGGACAAGGCTCATAATACATCCCAGCACTTACATAATGTTAGCAATGTACACAGCTTCTCCAGATCATCTGGAAATGTTTTAATATCGAATGAATAATCACTTTTCCATGATGTCCCTCTTATCTTTCACTCTACCTAAGATGAACTGAATGGAATCTTTCATGTTTTTCATCAACTAATCTCATTCCTTACTTCTAGCTGGTGGCTTTCCAAGTAACACTTTTCCATCTCTGTCAACATGTTGAGATAGCACAAATCTATTTCAACTCATCTTCATTTATATATACTTTGAAAAGAAACTATACATATATATATATAAGAAACAATAGGTAAATGGTGGTGCAGTTCTGCAGAAGGCACAATGGAAGATTTTAGGAAAGCAATCCAGTGATGTCTTATGCTGGTTGGAAATGTTTTAAATTTATTACTTTAACATTTTATTAGGATACATGTATGATCTGAGATAAGCACATAGAAATAGCAAAATTGGTAGCAAAATATTTAAACCAAATTACTCCATAGGTCTGCATGTCAAGGTCTGTGGGGAGCCTTGCCACAGGGTGGCTGGCAGAGAAAGGACATCATAGAATTAAGCTAGTTAAAGTGTAGCAGGCCAGAGCGACCTTGAGCACAGCTGCTGTACAATAACAGGATGGGTAAGAGAAACAAGAATGTGAGAATTAGGGAACTGCTAATCGCAAGGCTAACACAAAAGATAAGCATGGGAGGAGTTAACATCTAACTATTAACCAATGATGAGCTATGCTTTTGTAATATGTATGAGCTAATTAATGAACAATATATAAGGCGTGTATTGAGTATCAATAAACGAGGCTTGCTGATCATCAACGGATGGTGCTTGTCTCCCGCTGATCGCTCCGACAAAGGTCCTTATTTCAGGTGTTCAGAGTTCACTACAGCGCCAGGTCACCCAGAACACAGACACAGAATCATAGAATCACAGAATGGTTTGGGCTGGAAGGGACCTTAAAGATCATCTGGTTCCAATCCCCTGCCATGGGCAGGGACACCCTCTGCTAGATCAGGTTGCCCATAGCCTCATCCAACCCGGCTTTGAACACTTCCAGAGATGAGGCATCAACAACTCTGGGCAGCCTGTTCCAGTGTCTCACCACCCTCATATCTGGAGGGTCCATCATGATCTGCATTTTATTTTATACCTCTACCTCAGAAATCCACCCCCTCACCACCTCATGAAAGAGGGTTCCTGAAAACCAATTTAAAAAATGTGAATCTTTGTTGCCAAAAGCAATGACTGAAACAACTGGGAATGCACGAGAGCATCAAGGCATCCATATGTGATTTGTAGATACAACAGGAGACCCGAGGCCTTCCTGATCAGCAGTAGGAGACAAGGCAAGATAGAGTGGTAAACCATCACTAGCATTTCAGAGTTACATACTCTTGCTGCCACGGCAAGTAGCATGTCTTTCGGGGTATTCAGATCTAGATTAAATTTAGAGAGCATAGCATGGACATAGACATCCATACGTGACCTGGGTGTCTAAGGTCCTACAATAGCCATTGAAGCCTAGACAGCAAGTCAACACGCTTAAGATGCATAGAAATGGATCAAGACCAAGCCTCAAGACAGGCATTTAGTCTCATTTCTGATGCCACAGTATTTCTGGGACATTTGCACATATATCACCAAAGGTACGACTTAGAGACACCTGTGCTCTTCTGGAGTAACACCTGAAGATGGCACCAGGCACTATGTTTAGATAAATTCATTCCCCCAGAGTGGCTGGTCAGCTAAATTACTGTAAGGTCCATTCCCTATGCTGCCAGGGACTCAGTTCAGCTGCCAAGCACAGACATACACTGCCTTTTGGGATGCCCTTGTGTATCTTGCCTTGTCTCGTACTGCTGAACAGGAAGGGCTCAGGTCTCTTGTATCTACAAATCATATATGGATGCCTAGATGCTGTCATGCATCTTAAATGGCACCAATACCTATATTTAACCAATTTACTTGAGCCCTAGGTTCTTTCTAAAAGTTCATACTGATATTTCTAAGACCATGACTCGGGTCTCTAACCACAGCTTTCTACTGCTGTTTGAAAAGCCCTTCGGTCTCTAAGACATCTGTAATTACAGAAGTCAGTATGACACAGGCTCTACAAGAGGCCCAAGGCTTTCTTGGAAAACAGCAAGCGAATGTCATGCAAGACATCCCACAGTGACTAGAATGACAAGATGTGCTGAGTTGTGGGCAATATATCCCATGCCTGAATATTCCTATTGATACTTCTTAAGTCCAGTTCAACAACTGTTCACTGTTTTGTCTGTACGCATCAAGCTCTTTGCAAGAACAGGGATTGAAACTGGAGAGGGATGAAAATTATTAAATCATCTTACTAGTTTCTGATTGCTGCTTCATTCACATGCAACCAAATCCCTCACAGAGCCTTTTCATGTCTTGGAAATTAATTTCCCTCCCACATACTACCATTTATAAGTATTCATTTTCAGCCTCATAAATATGAGTATTTGAAAAAGGAAAACTACATTGTTGCATTCGTTTTGTGGTTTATACTTGTGAAATAGTAGTTTTGTCTCACAGGCATCTAAGATATATAAAATAATCTAAAATGTGAAGTGTTGGCTATAATGTGCACTTCTGTCTAACCTTTTAGAAATTACTAGTTCTCCACATATTAGAGAAGAATAATGGAATCTAGTGTTCCAAATAACTAGCCACCTAGGGCTAATTTTTAAAAGAAAGAAACAGATTTAAAGCGCTCACAAAATTTAGAAACCGAAAACTCAGGTTAAAAGGACGTAGACTCTTGGCAGTAGGAGTAGGTGCTGCTGAAAGGCATCTTCTAAAAGTACACAACCCTAACAGCTAGGGCCAAGTATTTGGCCATACATGCACTTTTGCTCATCTTTTAGGGAGACAGGGATTCAAAGTCTTCCTGACGCCCGGGAGCCTGAAATCCATCTTTCCAGTCTAACAGCTACAGTCTCTCTGCTGGCGTTAGAGGACTTTCAGACCATTCTGGGTTTCCTATGTATGTAACAGGTTTTGTTGGCGGATCACTCTCAAGGACATTTGTATACTATTTCAGTCTAAATCGTATTTATACAGGCAACTCTATAATGGGTCAGGTGTTTCTGGATGCCTTATATTTTTGCAAAATTGGTATCTGAGAATTGGAGAGAACACGGAAACTTATGCTGCCACTTTTGTTTCCAACTAGCAAGTTCAAATTTCAATAGAAACTACAGAACTTTCATATCAATTTTTCCATACCTAATTATCCAACAATCCACACTTGAAATTAAGGACAAGTCCATACCAAGTATGTAAGGGCTTCTCCAATTTTAAAAAGTCTGGCTTTTTCTTTGCAGTTTTACGAATGGGAACTGGAATTTCAGCGGGAACCCCTGGCTGCCTTTGTACATTTAGAAATTAACTCATTTACTAAAGCACCACTAAAAAGATGCAGAAGCCTAACTTAAAAGCGTATCCTCATGAAAAACCTTGAAGTGGAGGTGGGATTTTTCAGGAGTGCCCATGTGACTTTGAAATGAGATTTATTATCATTGAAAAGTCAGCTCTTGAGCATGTCAGACAGTCTCAAGTCACTCGCTTGCCGTTCCTTGGGTAACTTCGACTGAAAACCAAAGGTAAATTCTGCATTAAGCTAGTTCTTCTAGGGATGTAGTAGTGGTGACAGGCAGGGTAACAGCGAGTTAGCAGGATAATATTATGGTAGTCTTTATTGATACAGAAGATTTAAGTTACAGAACACTAGGCATAACCCATCCTCTTACTTGCCCAGTATTTGAGGATGACAGTTACAGACAAAAAAAATGATCCATTTACTTATAGCACAGCTAATGATTAAATTACATTTAAACTGTTAACAGTATTATATTGTAAAATATAAGTGCATGTACAATATATAAATATGACAGCATTCTGTTCCTTGTCAGGAACATAAGCCAATCACATACATTTTTCAGTTTAATTTAGTTTCTGCTAAAGTACATTTCCATCTTAAATATATATTAATGTAAACCATACCTATTAAATATCTCAGTTTCATTCCCTGCATCTTAACTTGCAATTTATATTACAGTACTTTAAAAGGTGAATGAACACTCTCATTATTCAGAAGAGGTCTGTGTCAGAATTTCCTATCTTTTAAATCTTTGGCAAAGTTTCATGGGAACACTTATTATTCAGACTTAGTTTTATGCTACATTACATTTTAGTCTTACACAAAGCAAGATGCTCTGATTCCTGACTCTTTTTGTTTGAAAGAGCAGGTGACACAAATGCACTGTACGAGCGTCAAAATAACAAAAAACCTACACTGTAGGAGAAAATCAACATTGTGCAAAATATATTAATGAGCATTTTAAAGATACAAAAGATACAACATTGTTAGACATGGCAACACTGGCCCACTGCATAAACACACTACTTCATACCCCGCCAGTGGCAATACATCGGTCTGAAAATCTGCTCCTGGACAGGCAGCTCCCCGGTCAGACACGGCAGGGAGATGTGGAAGCATTTGTATTTGGGCCAGGTTACCCAAAGTTTGATGGCTAAGAATAGGTTCCTCAAATCTAGCAAGCTTCTAAACAGGTTGCCTGACTTTCAAAAAGATGCCGCATTCACCTGGGTCCCAAGGCCACCTATTTCGGTTCTAGGTACCCAGCTCAGCAAATCTCCACTGATAGTACCATCGCAGTATTCACTTGCACCGGCCAAAAATCACCACCAAACTCTGAACTGGTCAAGTGCCTCTGCACCCTGGCAGAAGCACCTTCTCAGCATTGCTCACTAGGACACAATCGATGCAGAAGAGATGATATGAATGGACTTGACAGTCCTTTATTCTCCAAACACACATGGGTAGAAAGATGCAAAACTAACAGGAAAAATAACTTGCATTTAAATCTTATCAGTCTTACTAAAAATGTTCCATGTAGAAGTATTTAATGTCAAGTAAAACTTGCTGCACAAACATATATTCTGTCAGTGTGTAGTGTATGGTTTAGGTAAACAACAGATTCATTATGAAACAGATGGAAACACTTAGATTAAATGTCTTTTAAAACAGCCTAAAGACTAAAAAACCTTTAAGATGAAAAGCCAAAGTTACTTTTGCTTCTCCGCTACCTGTGTTTGCTCCTCTGTGGCACTTTCACGTGAAAGGTTAATTCCGTAGTAATGAAAATAAGAGCATTGCCCAGAATTATTGCTTGAACAAATACGTGCAGTTTGAACTACGTGCTATAACAAATCCCTATGAGAAATGCCCTCATCAACATGGAGATGAAAGTTATCAAATACAGTTACCGCATGGTAGATGACTGGGGAAATATTCTGAACATCTAAATATAGATATAACTAGAACTATATTATTTTAGCATTGTAATGCCAAATGGTAAATTACCACACGGCAGATTTCTGAGGATATACTGTAGGTAAGCAAAATTTTACATATATTTCTATCTTAACTTGTGTGACTATAGTAGAGAGGTTTTGGCATACAACATTTCCCCGGGGGAATGTTATAATTAAAAATATCCCTTAGAAAAGGGAATTTTTGTGTAACAGGAATGAGTAGAATAAATACAGTTCTATTATTTTTCAAAATACAGAGTGTTTTCAGAAAACAAACCCAAAAATACAGCCTTAGCATTTGGAGTGAAAGTCATCTATGAAGTGTGAGCCAGAAAGTCAAATATGAACCCTGAAAATCAGGATTCCAGCTGGGGACTCAGCATGCAGGCTTGCCAAACAAAACTCATTTCTACCCAATTATCAATTCATCAACTTGTTCTTTTGTCCTTCCAAAATGGACAAAAGAAGCAAAAATCAGTAAAGGGCATGTTAGATCCTATTTAAGGCAGAACATAAGAATGCAAAAATAATTATTATATGTTCTGATAGAAATATAGATAGGCAGCCTACAGACTTCTAGGAATAGGTAAAAAAAAATAGAGTATTTCATATGTTTGTATAGTTGAAACCAAGGAGAAAGAAATGGTGGAAAAAATGGGTTAGGACAGCATTTACCAAAACATACAAAAATAATCTACTTACCATTTATGGTGTTGAATGGTTTTGCATCATTAAATAAAGTAACATTACATTGCTCTGACAAACAACATCATGTAACTTTTCACTCAAAGTCCAAAAGGGATATATAATTATTTTCTAAAAAAAAAATAATCCTATTTTCGCATGGATACCTTATGTCCCATATAAGCTGTACCTCTCTACGAAGCACCAGTAGTTGAAAGCAAGTCCTGCAACAACCCACATCTTCAGACACCCTGCAGGCAGGCGGTGCACTCGAGGGCGAAGGGGCTTCAGAGCAGACTTCCCTGGTGCCCCAGCTCGCGGTGCGGTGGGATCACGAGTCCTTTCACAAAGAACCCACAGCTTATATGTGTGAAAGTATGGCACAAGCTCCATTCTAGAAAGTAGCGTCTTACCCTTTCCTTTCTCATACAGAAATTAACTTCATGAATCTTTAAGCTGCTCTGGACAGTCAGACCTCCGCGGCTCTGCTGGGCATCACAGTAGCCACTTCCCTAGAGCAGGGGTCTGGCCATGCTGACAGCTCATGGTACAGGAACGTATAGTAACAGAACACCTAAGACAGCAAGAACACTCCTAACTAGCTACCTTTTGGTCTAATAAAAGATCCAGCCTTTACCTCTACACCTTACCTTACAGCCTTGTCCATTCTTCAGCTTATATGTTAAGATGGTCAGCACGAAAAAAGGCCTTTGTGCTTACTGTCATGTAACCCTCCACCAGCAGCGGTCTGCTGCACTAACCAGGGAGGGCTCGGTCCATCCAGTTGCTCGAAAAATTCCCCTTGGAGCCAATGTGAAAAGACTGAACAAGCGCCACAGTCATTCTGCACAAAGCACTCTGATTCCAGACATACCGACTCCCAGGGACCAGAGCCAGGCAACTGAAACTACCCAAAAAGTTTTCCGCGGCAAACATCCAAGTCCCCAGAACAGAAATGAAACACACAGCTGCTCTTTTCTAAAACTTCAGTGTCCCTGGTTCAATGGGGTGCAGCTCACCCCATCAGAGACGGCCAAGAGAAGGTCTGTGTATCACTGAGCTCCCACTCCAACCTTTACAACAGAGCTGGAGTGAAAACATCGGTGCCTAGACTTGGTGCCTAGATACAGTGAACGGACTGACTTCCACCTTTTCTGATGAGGAAGGCATCTTGCCTTCCTTATAAAAATTCTTCTTTTTTTTTTTTTTTTCCCCCTCACAAATAACTAGAATCATATGTCTTTCCTATATTCATGTATATATTTTAAATCCTGACCAATTCGGTTTTGCACTAGATGACCAGAGAATGTTGAGAGCAAAGAGGTTAATTCAGGTAGCAGATGGGAAGGAACAAAGGAAAGAACAGAGTGAGAAAGGGCTGCATGCTATTTTTCAAAAATTCGTTTGGAAATGGAATTTGTCCCACATGTAGGTCTGCCATCCATCTAGGATTTCTTGTTAAGGAACAAAATAGTTCACAGTGCCTGGGTATTACTTTAAACCAACCACTAAGTTCGTAGCATTAAAATCCACAGAGATGCTCTCTGTTGCGTTAGCTAGAACTGAGGATGCAGGATAAATGATTTCTTCAACTGTCACATACGTCCCTGTTAAAAATCCAACAACTCCAATGACAGCTATAAAAATGTCTTTAAATATTGTCCATAAACTTAAGTTTTCCTTGTAGAAAGTGAGGATTTCAACCAGAGGGGGCAGAATCAGTGCCAGAGTGCTGCTGCTGACGGCTCCGACGAAAGAAATCACCAGGTCTAGGCGAGGGATCAAAACCGCTACAGCACCTAAGACACAAGAAGAGTAACAGTGGCTTCAGATTCAACATCCTCATGAAAAACCAAACTGTGACAAACACATAATCTAGCAGCTCAGGCTTTTTAATCATCACTCACTATTCATCATTCACTATTCTTCCAGCTGCAAGAGGCAAGCACTATAAAGATTAATGCATGTATCTGTGAGTAAAATACGTCTTCACATTCACGTAAGATGCTCAGTTTCAATTTCTGCACAAGCCGGCAAGTGTTCTTGTACTTACAGGGTAAATAAATTTGGCCTACAAATCACAGATAAATGAGAAATATGAAGTTGTTCGGTGATGTTCTACTTTTGTGGTTTTTGTTGAGTTTTTAAGATGAAAAAATAAAGTTCAGGAAGAGGAATATATAAAATGAACAATGCACAATTTCTCACCACCCTACGACTGATACAGCCTGTCCCGAGCAGCAGGCAGGGAGCAGGGATATTCCCCCGCAGCCATCCCAGAACAGCAAGTTCCAGAG
>KL271501.1:9163-27859 GCA_000699545.1 Podiceps cristatus | reverse complement strand
CTATATATATATATATCTATATCTCAAACTGTTGGCATTCAATGATGACAAGATGTAACAGAATGAGGGAAGAAGCTTCACTGTGTAACTTTCTGTGCAGCGGGCACCTAGTTGCTTTTTTCTTTCCTCCTTAATAGATGTCCAGAAGTAACAGGTTTTGCTGTAGGACTGTAGTGCACAGGTAGCAGTCCCACAGCACCTGGTTACTCTGTGGTCCCGCAGCTGTGGGATTGGAGGTGTGGGACACAGCTGGACTCTGGGATCTTAAAACTTCACTTGAGCAAGGGCTCTCCTAGCTGGGAAAGCATCTCAGTATCAGAGAAGGACCGCCAGACCAGGTTTAAGTTGCTGCCGATCCTCTGCTGAAGGTGGTTGCTGCTATGGCTGAGTTGACAGAAAATGGGTAAGTGCTGATAGCAGGGTTGGCAAACTTGAATTTGTTAAGATGTCAGACCGCAAGCTGGAGTGGCTGAGGTGCAAGCAGGTATTGCCTCTGCCATTTCTGACTTGAGGTGGCAGTTCCTGGCAAGGCAAGGAAGGGTTTTAAATGCCATGTGCAGTTTTCATTTGTTGCAGGTTTTAGCAGCAATGCTGCTTCTCCCCAGCAACAAAAATGTGGATAATGAAAGTATTGGAAAGCTTGTTTTTATAAAGCAGCTGTGTGAGGCTGGAAGCAGAAAAGAGCAGTGTCGTGGCATGAGAAGTGACTCCACCAGCAATCCAAACTTTCCCATTAGGTTCATTTCTGTGCCAAAACTCGACTGGCTGAAACAAACTGGAAAATGAAGCTTTTGGTAGCCCTGGGCAACATTAAAACATTGGGGTCCTGGGAGTTGCAGCATGGGCTGAGAGAGGGGAGGTGTCGAGCCACGCAGGATGCTGTCACGGACTGTAGGCACAGGGGAGGTAAGCAGGCAGTAGATGCAGTCACGAGCTTGGGGCAGAGACAGAAAGCGGAGCCGGCTGAACGTCAGCCCGCTGTAACGGGAAGTTTGGAAGGGGAGGAAAACCAAATAGGAAGTTGCAAGGGGAGGAGGGGAAGACCAGGAGGGTAAGAGATGCTTTCTCCACTCAGTCTTACTTTCCTGCTGGCCAGGTCTCTTTCCCCAGCAGCGGGGAGCCTCCCTGACATCCATGGACCCTGATATTTTCCTGGGGTGCCCAGAAACCTAGAAGAGCCTCATTTAATGCACCCAAGTCCTGTCACCCTGGATAGCAAAGTGAGGTGGGAGGAGCAGGGATGGTCTCCTGTGCTGGTGGCATGAGGTGGGCATTCGGGAGGTGGGCTTTCACTGGCTCCGCAGCTCATGGTAGCCTCTCGTCAAACTCTTGCTCCTGTTTTGGCCAGCAACTCACCAGGCTGCACTAGCAGCTTACCTGTTTTAAATTGGGAAAGGTGCAACCTCTAATTAAAAAATCCAATTTTTCAAAATAATTGAAGCTGCTGCAGAATGTTCAACTTGCTGTGTCAGAGGCTGTTAAAAAAAATCTCAGGAATTTGGGTAGAAATTACGGGTTTATCCTACTGTGGAGTAGGTAATGCCTTGATTTGTAGGTATGGAGCTGTAGACATTTACTTGATGGTATTTAGACACAGGAAGGGTCCAGGTACCCTGCTGCTTCACATGGCTGGGTAAAGGCTGGTTTAAAGAGAGAATGTGTTAATTAAAAATAGCATCCGCTTTTGGTTAGGAGAAAATAGCTGTAATTGTTTTGTGTATAACATAAGCTATAGCATAATTAAGCTGTTTCTTCAGTGAAAATACAGCTTTTCATGTTAGAAAAAGGTTAAGTGGTTATGTTTAGCTTGCTCTTTACACAAAGCATCAAGGAGGTATTGAGTGTAATTACTGGAGATTAAGATTTTGTTTGGATGTTAGCTAACACATTGGTTAATGTCTTGTAACTGCTGTTTGTCTTCTAGAGTGGAAAAAGAGTTATCCTCTAAAAGAGCAGGTATTTTCTAGTACCAGGATACTTGGGCACTATTGTAGCTGGTTAATCCTATTGTAAGAAGAGTTGGCACTCCTTACGTATCTCTAGAGCATCCTATAGGTATTGTGCGCTGAACTAACACAAAGGCACATAAAGACTTAGACACAGCGTCAATGTGCAGCAGGAAAGGCTGATCAGCAGGCAGCTGCCTCCAGATCCTGCTGCATCCTCCTGGCTGAGCCTGCAAGGGGCTACACCGTAACTTCAGAAACGTTCTGTTCCTGCTGGGATGCTCTGATCCTTTCCTTGCCTGAGCCTGCAGGGACGGGGACCAAGGAGATCACTTAATTCTGCCATTTCTCTGTCTGCGGAGCTCATAAATCCACTCTCTGCATTCATGACCCTGATCTGTTGGAGGAAACAAATTTCAGTGGCGCTGGTCAAGCAGCCTTGGAGCCATTCCTTTTGCGAATGGGGAAATTGGCCTCTGCTTCTGTGACCCAACGTCGCTCCAGCAAGTAGGGGATGAGTATGTCAACAGGCAGGCTGGGAGTTGGGGCTGATGTCCCTCCTTTATTTCTCAAAAGTTAGGGTTGTCTTCAGCTTTTGAGCTTCAGAGTACATGTTTCATCCTAAGCTAGGAAGCCTTTCAGTATTTCCAGTTTGGCTCAGAATATATTTCTTGCTCGTACAAATGTCTGTGTAAATCTATATAAATGACTATCTAGTATTAGATTGACAAAACCCAGCAATTACAGTACAGACTGCGTACCTCTGCCTGGCCATTTGTGGATTTTCTTACGGGTGATGTGACAGAAGTGACTGATCGCTTCCAGGCCTGACGACGCAGTGCTCTGTGTTCCCCCTGTGAAAGCTCCCAGTTTCTGCAAGCTGCCTCACACTGGAAGGGTAAAGCAGCCCACTTGCTTCCCCCTGCGGTCTGCAGGTGCTGAGAGTCTGCAAGATACTGCAAGGTCCACGAAAAGGACATGAGGAAAGGAGAGTCTGCTGGTGGTCTTGTGTTTGCCACCTCCGTATCTGGTTTTCCATTAAAAAAAAAAAAAGCTCCGCAAAAAACCCGTTGGAAGCCACTGCATTAGGTTTTTTAATTGAGCATATTATTTCATTCCATGCGTATGTTAAAATCTATACAGTGAGTCATGAAATCACAGCTGCTAGCAAGCATAAAACGTGCTCAAAATGATGTTAAGCATTTTACATTTATTTCCCCTCCCCTGACTGTCTTTACTATGAATTTCCAACTGTGATTATGGTGCAGTTATTAATTAACTTGTTTTAGGTTAAATGAGTAATCTGCAAGGCCTTGTTTTAGATCACAGCACTGTTTAACTGTGACATTAATTATAATACATTTGGGTTTATTTTTTAAGGTAATCTGGAAAATATATTCCCTAAGATTGTGTTTTTAAGAGGAAATTCTCTGATGAGAACCAAAACCTTTTTTTTTTTTTTTTTTTAATGTAGCCATTAATGGAATATTAACAAAACTGTCCCTGCAATATTTAAAACAAAAAACCAACTCCACATTATCCTGCAGAGTGTACTGCCATTTTTTTTATAGGACAGTTTGCTCAAATTGTACATATCCTCAGTGGTCTCTTGAAAACGCTCCAGGTGCTGAGTCATGTGGACACTTGCTGAGCTGCTGCTGGGAGCCAAGAAGGATTGTTGAGAGAGGAATATTAAAATAGTCTGTTTATGACGGCCATTAGTAGGGCTGGTGCGGAGGATAGCGCAGCCCTTCATGAAAGGTGGCTTCACAGCAGAGTGACGGGGAGGCTGCCCTCAGCCGGGGTGTGTTTTGATCTTGTTGGATGTAGCTGGGCTCTGCCAGGCTGAAAGGAGTGGCGAGAAATGCTGAGCTCGGACATTTTAGTTGGGAAGGGAGGATTTTATGAATCCTGCTCACGTGTTTAGTACAGTGGCTAATTTTATAGATGGTAAAAAATATATATATTTCCTGTAGTAGCATCACCTCTGAAGGGTTAATATTTACTTTCCCTCCTGCCGCAGGTAGTGTGAAGTTGAGCTGTCAAGTCAGAAAGCTACAGGTGGAGAATACCTTTGGAAGAGGCCATTGTTTGCCCTCATTTCAGGCTTCATTAGCCACCCTGCCAGAGGACCCTCCCGCATTGTTCGGAGGTCAGGAGCCTCCCCTGGTGTCAGGGGAGGAGGGACATCTCCTTGTTCAAGGGCCCTCATCTTCGGACCACCTGCATTTGGGGTGGAGTGCATCCTCCTCCCCTTGGCTCTCCTGGCACTGGCCTTAACTAGTGAAGGAAAAGACAGCAGCAATTATGGCACACACACAATTAACGAGCTTCTAATCTCCAGCCTTGCGTGTAATTGCTGCTGTCAAATACAATTAGTGTCTGCCCAAGTTCCCTTCCCAGGGGGACGGCCAGGCCGTGGCACAGAGGGAGAGGAGGGGGTGAGTGCCTGAAACTTTAGGAGCATTATGTTTTCTTGTTGCCTCCTTAATAATCCTCACTCTTCAAATTGTGTCCAGAAATGTTAATCCAGAGCATTAAGGGGACATGGTGGCCAGCAGAGCAGGCCTTAAGGTCTAACTGTTGGGTTAACTCTGAAATGTCTTCTGTACAATTTGTCACCTGAGACTCTACCAGCTTAATTACAATTCAATCAGCACACTTCAGGGATTTACTGGTACCTTCATGTGAGCCTGACAGGGTTATGGGATGCTGCCTCTCTTGTCATGGCAGCTGAGGCTGGAGATGCTGATCACCTGCCAGGTGTAGCTCGGGCAGTTGGGATGTGGGCCAGGGTTTCTCCTGCCCCTGCCAAGCAGACCTCTGTGAACATCCAGCGCTTGCAACTCCTCCAGCCTTGGTGGGTCATGTCCCTCAGTTGCACCCCAAAGCCCTGCAGGCCCCCTGCGAGGCCAAGGCAGATTTTGGTTGCTGCTTTGGTGGCTGCTGAAGGCTGCCACGTTCCTGTTGAGCAGGGTGTTTCACTGCTCTGCTGCTGTATACGCACCTTTCTGCAAACTGGTACGGAGCGAGGTAATGCGTGTCCCTGGCCCCAGTGCTGGGCTCACTGCTAGGAAGCCGGGAAGCATGCCACGCAGACACCTGCGGCTGGAGGAATGGGGGAGCGGTGGGAAGGTGAACTATGCAACACAAATGCAGGTTGGAATCTGTACTATGTATTTGCTGCTGTGGAAACACTTGAAGTTTTGATTGCAGTAATTTTGTTGGGAATATTTCTTGTCTCCATCCCGTAAAGCTGCATATGGCTGCTACTCTGACTCCGGTTGCATCAGGCTCATAGAAAGAGAAAAAGAATACAATAAGTAGCTTCTGAACATAACCTGTGATAACTTCTTTCATGCACTGTGGTGGCTCGGGTGTGAGAGCCTGATGCATAGCTCTCATTTAAGTGGCTTCACTTTTTTGTTTCTAGACTGTGTGATGATGAAGAACTTAAGTCTTGACCATTTTAAGGCATTAGCCAGAGTAACTTGGAAGATGGGTATTTTGATGTGAAGAACCTTTTTAATAATAGCCTTCTCTTTTTCTTAAATATAAGTATGTGAAGCTACTCAAAGGTTTTGGATGCGCAGAAAAGCCCAAGTGAGATGTGAGGGAATCAGTGGTGATAGATGCGCTGTGCAACACCACCACATGTCTTGCCAAACAGCTGTTGCGTTGGGTGTCTAGTCATGGAAAATTAACCAGGTAGAGTTCTCATTTTGCTCTGCTTAAAACTGGGATGCCCTGCATTTAACCTGTGCCTGGCACCTGGCTCTTCTGTTAACTTCAAGTTATGGCATTTTTTAAAAAAGCTTTAGCTAAAACTTTATTCTGTTCTGTGCTATTTGTTCTGTTCTGTGGCATCTTGTAGGACCCTCTGTACCTTCCCTTCTGTCAGTCCCGAGTCCCTTGCCTTACATATAAAATAGGTGTGTACCACTTGATCCAATTCAGTCCCAGCTAATGCCCGATGGGAAGTTCACTTGCTTTTCTATAGCAGGTTCTGGCACATGAGTTTGAAGTGAGTCATCGGAAGGACCCTTGGAAGCGCTATCTTGTTAAATCCATGGCAGCCTGTTTTGCGTAGGTTGCAACAAAGCTTGGGCTCTGAGATGAAAAATAAAAAATTCTTGTCTTCAGGGATATAGCAAGAGGTTGGCCCACCAAACCCTGACAGAAAACTACCACTCTTCCTCTTGGATGATAATTTTCATCCTGCTCTCCAAAAATGCCACAAGAGAAATGGATCATGCTGTGATCATGGGAGACTTTGGAGACCAAAATAGAAGGTGAACTCAAAACCCTCACAAAGAAAATGTTTGTCCCTAATTGTTTTTCGTTTCCATAATGCTTAGTATGATAAAACTATCTTCTCTTTCTCCTTTATTTTTCAATCATGATTAGACTTTAATATTGTTAAAGCTTATAAGTGAGTTTGAGCTACTGTCTCGTTGAAGAGAAGATGGAGCTGAAATTGTCAGTGAGGCATTGGACAGGATTTTTTAATGTGTCTGTCATTATATGTTAACCTCTGAACTGGGACACGACGTCTGTTTTATGGCTGACAACAATTTAAAGGTATACATCTTGACATTGTGGATAAAGGAAGAAGGGGGAGTGGAGAAAAAAATGAATTAATGATGTTAGCAAATATTAGTCCCTGTATTTCCATTTTGTTCAGAAAGTGGTTGTCAGGCTTTGAGGCCGTCTGGAGCAGCATTGTCAGTGACAGCCAGTCGAGATGCGATTGTACCTTGAATCGAGCCGGGCTTTATTGACAAATACAGTGCGCTGAGGCAGGGATGAGGATGCTCTGCTGTCTGTTCTGAGAGGAGTGCAGCTTTTCTCCTGGCATTCCTCGTGACATTTGAGAAGGATAGTTCTGGGCTTAGTGGAGTTCCCTGCGCCAATCCATGAGCACATGGGCAGTCAGGGGAGTTGAAAATGCCTCTTAATGAGTACGTATGCTGCATACTGAAGTACATATTTGCCAGTGATTTATGCTAGCTTTGGTCAACCGGATCCACCTACCGAAGTTCAGTAGCAAGAGTAATAGTAACTTTGATATCAGCCTTAATTGTACGTGAGCAATAAAGAATCAATGGGCAAGAGTTAGGGGAAAACATGGGAAACTCCAGTGCCTCTTAAGGCATCTCTTACGCTTCTTTATCTTCTCTTCCTGGATCTCTTACACGCCTGTGCTTTGGCACTCAAGTGCAATCCTCCAAGGTTTCTTCCTGTGCTGTCACAAATTCCCCCTTATTCCCACAGTTTTTAACCAGCTGTTTGGAGGGCAATGCCCTCACACTCATGGAGCCCTCAGTAATTTTGCCTTTTCTACAGCATCTCTCTTACGTGGTCCTGACTGCGGATAATACTGCTCAGCAGGGATGCATCCCAGCCCAGAGGAAGTCAAGGAAAAACGACAGGAGGCCTGCATGGATGAGCAAGGAGCTTCTGGACAAACTCAGACACAAAAAGGAAGCCTGCAGAGTGTGGAAGCAAGGATGCGTAGCCTGGGAGGAATACAGAGAAATTGTTCGAGCAGCCAGGGATCAGGTTAGGAAAGCTAAAGCCCTGATAGAATTAAATCTGGCCAGGGATGTCAAGGGCAACAAGAAAAGCTTCTATAGGTACATTGGTGATAAAAGGAAGACTAGGGAAAATGTAGGCTCTTTCCAGAAGGAAACAGGAGACCTGGCTACCCAGGATACGAAGAAGGCTGAGGTACTCAACGAGTTTTTTGCCTCAGTCTTCACTGGCAAGTGCTCTAGCCATGCTGCCCAAGTCGCAGAAGGCAAGGGCAGGGATGGCCCACTGTAGGAGAAGATCAGGTTCAAGACCATCTAAGGAGCCTGAAGGTTCACAAGTCCATGAGACCTGATGAGATGCATCTGTGGGTCCTGAGGGAACTGGTGGATGAAGTTACAAAGCCACTCTCCATGATATTTGAAAAGTCATGGCAGTCAGTTGAAGTCTCAGGTGACTGGAAAAGGGGAAACATTGCACCCATTTTTAAAAAGGGTAGAAAGGAGGACCCTGGGCACTACCAACCTGTCAGTCTCACCTCTGTGCTTGGCCAGACCATGGAGCAGATCCTCCTGGAAACTATGCTAAGGCACATGGAAAACAAGGAGGTGATTGGTGACAGCCAACATGGCTTCACTGAGAGCAAATGATGCCTGACAGTTTTGGTGACCTTTTACGATGGGGTTACAGTGTTGGTGGGTAGGGGAAGAGCAACTGCTAGCATCTACATGGACTTATGCAAAGCATTTGCCGCTGTCCTGCACAACATCCTTCTCTCTAAATTGGAAAGATGTGGATTTGATGGATGGACTCCTCAGTGGGTAAGGAATTGACTGGATGGTCACACACAAAGAGTTGTGGTCAGTGGCTCAATGGAGATCAGTGAGAAGTAGCGTTCCTCAGGGGTTGATATTGGTGCCGTTTAACATCTTTGGTGACGTGGACAGTGGGATGGAGCATACCCTCAGGAAGTTTGCTGATGACACCAACCCATGTGGTGCAGTTGACACACTGGAGGGAAGGGATGCCATCCAGAGGGATCTTGACGGGCTTGAGAGGTTGGGACCATGTGAATCTCAAAGTTCAACAAAGCCAAGTGTAAGGTCCTGCACATGGGTTGGGGCAATCTCAAGCACAAATACAGGCTGGGCAGAGAATGGATGAAGAGCAGCCCTGAAGAGAAGGACTTGGGGTGTTGGTTGATGGAAAGCTCAACATGAGCAATGTGCTGGCAGCCCAGGAAGCCAGCCCTATCCTGGGCTGCATCAAAAGAAGTGTGACCAGCAGGTAGAGGGAGATGATTCTCTACTCCTCTCTTGAGACCCCACCTGGAGTACTGCCCCCAGCTCTGGGGTCCCCAACACAAGAAGAACATGGACCTTTGGAGCAACTCCAGAGAAGGGCCACTAAGATGATCAGAGAGCTGGAGCACCTCTCCTGTGAAGACAGGCTGAGAGAGTTGGGGCTGTTCAGCCTGGAGAAGTGAAGGCTTTAGGAAGACCTTCGAGCAGCCTTCCAGTACCTGAAGGGGCCTACAAGAAAACTGGAGAGGGACTTTCGACAAGGGCATGTAGTGAATAGGACAAGGGGTAATGGGTTCAAATGGGGAAAAGGGTAGATTTAGATGATATATTAAGAAGAAATTCTTCCCTCTGAGGGTGGTGAGGCACTGGCACAAGTTGCCCAGCGAAGTTGTGGCTGCCCCATCCCTGGAAGTGTTCCAGGCCAGGTTGGATGGGGCTTTGAGCAGCCTGGTCTAGCAGAAGGTGTCCCTGCCCATGGCAGGGGAGTTGGAATGAAATAATCTTTAAGGTCCCTTCCAACCTAAACCATTCTGTGATTCTGTGATCTCTCTGATTCAGGTTGCAAATTACAGGAGCCTGGGATCATGTTATTTCTTAAGTATCATTAGTTACATGTGTATCTGCAGTGCTTTTGGACGGTGCTGCCAGGAGTGAAAGAAATTGAGCTGGCTTAATTGAGAGCTGCATAGTTAATTATTAGTGCCTTTTAAAAAAGAGGAGAGAGAAAATGTGCAGTGTCAGTTTTTCATTTCATTGTGGTTTGCAAGCTAATGTAACTTTAAACTCACTGGTCGTTATCTGTGTATATGTAGCGTTTCCTTTATCTTTCCAGCCCTAAAAGTCCTTTTTTGCTGTAGAAATATCAAGAGACTTAAGAAGGAAAGTGCATCTGCACATTACTGATCCCTTCAGCCAGTGTGAATGACAAATAAAAATACTGGTTCCTGACAGTGCAGTAGCTGTAACATGGTTTGGAAGGAGCAACTGCTTTGTGCCACGTCTTTCATCACCCACTTCGGTACGTCGTGCTCAGGTATTGCGTGCGAGTCCCTGGCAGGCTGAGTAGTATAGATATTGGAAGCGGGCAGATGAGCTCACGGTGTAGGCAAATTGTCAAGGGTGGCTGGAAATAAACCAGTTTGTGTCTGCGCTGAGGCAGAGTTAATGTTTTTGGGAAGAAGCGTTCCTTGTAGCCTGGACAGATTCCCCTTGGGAAGTCTGGTGATGAATGGTGGAGCCACAATGCTCTTTCATGGCTTTGCAGAGTAGGAGCACGCATAAAATCCCGAGAGGATAGCTGAGACTTTCCTGTACATTTTTCATAAGTATGTTCTACATATCAAGGACTGTGATGGAGTAAGCTTGGTTCAACTTTCATAAATTGAATATTGAGTTACCTATTTTTGTGTGAAAGAGATGAGATAAAAGCTACTTGGATGAAGTAACCTGTATGTGGATTAAAAGGCAGAAAAGTTTTTGCCTGAGCATATTCAGGAAAGCCTTTATCGCTAAGTTTCCCGGTGACCTTGTGTGCTCAATCAACATGATTAATCTTTGGTAGAAATGCATTGGTTGTGCAAAGCGAGTGAACTTAATCCAAGAAACCTTTTTTACCATTTCTGCCTCTAAAAAGATGAAATGTATTTTCTCAGGTGTTGTTTCTGACTTTGAAAAAAGCAACAAACGAAAACTGTAGTGGGAAGAGATGAAACAATATAGATTAATTTTTTTTTGTAGTTTCTGATACTGGTTGATTGACCACTGTCCCTCAGTATCAAAGAACATAGACTAGTTGTGAGTATAGCTTCATTTTATAGCAATAACTCTTGCACGTACTAGCAGGTGATCTGAAATTAATTTTCTTTGTAAGTGGTGTGGAGATAATTGATGGGCAGTAAGGTTCTCTGCTAAATATTTTTTTTAAGAGGGGCATTGCACTGTGAAGACTGAAGCCCTTTCCCTTAGGAAAGCAGAACTTTGTGTCACCTTTTACTCTAAATTAGAGTAAGTCTACTTGCCATAGAATAGTTTTCAAAGCCAATTTCCTTTCTATTTCTTCTTAAAAACAAGTATGTCTGTGATAAACTCGAATATTACAGCTTTGGACAGATACAGGAGAGCTGAAAGGTGGAACTGGTTGGCTCAAACTGGGCAGAATGTAAAAGTAAATGTACTATGGGGAAACAGTAAATTGATTTAAAACATGAGCAACCTAGGGAGAAGGAAGAAAAACAAATGTAAGCATGTCTCTTTTTTTTTAAAAAAAAAAAAAATCAACATCTTTCTAGGTAGAATTCTGATGAGGCAGCAACGCTTCTTGGTGTAATCAGCAATGCATTGCGGCCTCTGAGAGACTGCCAGAGGTTGGGATGGTTTTCCCTTTGCGTCTGGTTTTATTCACCCCGGGTGTGATAATATCTCATCATGGAAAGCCACAGAACTGTCCACTGACAACAGCCCATTGCAGTTAATGGGCTGGTTTTAGAATTACTGCTGCAAACTGCAAACCAGCTTTGGCTGTGTAGCTGAAGACCCAGATACTAGGTGCCCTAGAAGAGTCAGGGTTTCCGGCACCCTGCACCCCCTAATAGGGCCAGGCTTTCAGACAGCAGGCACTTACCCCTTTCTGAAAGTCTGGCAGCAATGTAAAATCAGCCGATGGAAGATCCCAAGCTGCAGGATGGCTCTTTTGAAGAGGTAGGCCTGAGGCTCCATATCGATCAATCATTATTCTAATTGTTCATTTCTATTATGGTGGGAATCATTCAGAATCCTAGAGTTCCTGGGAGTAAATCATTTGGAAATGCTGCCCATTATAAAATTTAATTTTAAATCTATATTAAATAGATTTATAAAGGCAAGCTTTGCAATCTAGTAACATACCATTATGCTACCTCACAGAGGCTCGGCGTTTGGGTCCTAAGGGGCCACGACAGCTGGGAGCGCTGCAGGGGCAACGCTTTGGCTCATTGTGAGTGGGGCGGCGAGGCTGCTGAGCCTTCCTTTCAGGTGACCCTCTGGGCCACCTTGAGGAGTGCTGATCTGGTTTGCTGAGACCCATCCGTCTGTTCTGGATGCAGTGGGGTCATGGGGTACCATCTGCGGTGAAGATGAGGGTTCCAGAGGGCTGATCCCACCTCTGGGGCAGGGGAAGGGGTAGGAGATGGCGGAGGGGTGGCACAGGCTGGAACGGGATGCTGTACCAATCTTTCTTTTTCTTTCAGACGACAGAGAAGAGGGGGAAGGAAAGCAAAACTGCGTTTGGAGGCCCAGTTGTCAGCTCCTTGTATCAAGAAGAAACAATCAGGTGATTATCTACACTGGGCTTTAGTTTAAAACCAGCATTTTTCTAATGTAATTTTGTTAAGCTTTTTTTTTTTTAATATTGCACAAGTGTGGTGGCAACTACAACGGGATAATAAATGACAGGAAAGAACTTTTCAGGTCCATAATCATTTAAATCAATAACTGCCTGTATCATTGCCAGGTAGTAACCTTTCCCTAGCGCAAGATGTGGGGGAAGGGCAGGGCTTCCCATTTTTCAGTTATATGGCTAAAAAAGGTAATATTGGATATTTTTAATAGAAAGCTATTCAGACACTACCTCTTTGAAATAGTTATCTCTTTACCAATACATTCATTAAATATTGTTCACTGAAGGTTTTAATGTTGGACAGTGTTTGCCTTCAGGGAGAGTTTGTACCTTATATCAAATTAATTTTTTCTAGCTTCTGTAGCTAGCATAGCAGAAATGCATTTACTGAACTAGAATGGCTGCTATTTAAAAACTGTCAAGGTGCAAGTAATAAGTGACATTAGCTGCTGAATAAGGACAGCTGGGTTTTCTTGTTTGGTTGGTTTTTACTGTTCCAGACTACTAATCATGGGTGCAATATTAACTCCAATACCTAAATGATTGTCTGGAGGATCTTGCAGAATACACTGTAGTTTTAGTTAAGATGAACATCAGGGAAGACTACATTTTTGAGCCGTTTGCTGTCATGTTGCAGTCACCTATTTTAGGTGTATGTGATCCCATTTGTTTTATTAAATGTCTTACACCATTTTAGTCCCAGGAAATTAAAAGATAAACATGGATTTCTCTACACACAGCCTCCCAAGCTTGCTGGGAACTTTCCCTGAAGTGTTAAAACTCTAACACAGCATTTCTTTGACTTGTCACAAACTAATGAAAAATATATCACGAGCAGGTGGCTCCAAACCCTTTACAAGGAACTCGGGTACAAATCAATATGGCTGCATTCTGAGTAAGCAAATACAGTGGCAGTTCTGTGCTCGGCAGTAGTGCAGGCACTTCCCTCCAGGTTGCAATCCATTGTAGGGCGAGATGGAACAGTTGGCCAGGAGTGGCCTTCTCCACCTCGCACGGAGAGCCAACACGTCTTTAACTTGCACTTGCACCTTGACCAGGGGTGGTCAGGTATGACCTTGGTTTAACACACTGTTTGAGGGATAGCAGTTCCACTAGCCACAAGCTTCTTTTCCTTCCCTGCTCTGTCAATGTAGGTCTCGGCCAACATCCTTTATGTCCTAGTTTGACCCTGTGTTTTAAATCCTGTTCGAGCTGTTCTTTTAGGAGTGGAACATAGCAGTGCTGCCCAGTGCTGGGTGCTAAGTATGAGCTGCGCTTAGTCCTACAGTGCTTTCAGAGTTGGCTGTCCCAAGTACTGCCTCTGCCCCTTCTTGGATGTGAAATACAGCACAATGTACAGGAAAACAGAGTTTGCCCTGGTTGGCTTGACTAGGGTAAACCTTCTTGTCATATTTTAGTTTTTATTTCCATGAGAACATGACTTTTGCAGGACTTGAAGATAAATACAGCTCCGAATATTTTTTTTTTCCCCCTCAAACATACCATGAGGAACATAGGTGCTGTAAGTTTAGTATAGCATAGCTGTACTGGCCGTAGGCAGACATAGCCTCTGACACAGCTGGAATAGGGCAATTCTGCTGAAAGTGAGTTAAATGAAGCCTCCTGACTCTGCTGGCACCGTGGAAGCTCGTGTGGTCCATTAGCACAGCTTGGCTCGTGGGCATCGCTGTCTTCAATTGCAGGGTAGAAAGTGAGCAGCATCGTCGTAACCTCTCCCATGTGCAGGTTGTACAGCTGCAGCTTTCACAGTGCAGTTGCCCGTGTGTTATGGCTTTTGTCTACTGTTCATTCTCTTGCTAGAACAGGGAATAAATGTGTGCCAGTGTAGGCACATCTCTAACAGTGATAATTATAATAGTAAAAGCATGGCCCTAAACAGCAAAATTGTACTGGTCTGCAAGCAGATGAGCCAAAGGAAGATCGCTCTAGACATGCAATTTGGCATCCAAGTTTCTCTAGAGCATGGAGTGAATTAGTTTGATAGTACTACCACTCACCCGAGAAGGGTGACTTTTCTGAGGCTGTGAGTGGTTATCAGACCATAAGATTAGCATTCAGTAATACTTCAGTGCATTTGTAAATAGAATGTAATCTTAAAAAAAAAATAGGGCATTGTCTGTAGTGGAAGAAAATTAAAATGTTTAAGGGGAAAGAAAACTTAATAGCTTGAGCCAGCATAAACTTTGTAACACTGATAGTTACTGGTAAGTCCCATGCTGGAAGCTCAGTGTGTATGTGTATACTACCTTGAAACCTAAGATTTGAGAAAAGAAACTTTGATGCAGACTATTTTATTGACTCAGTTGTCTAAGGTGGGCCTTACTGAAGCTTTACAACAAGCTTATAAAAATTGGAATATAAATCAAACCATTTTAATTTCTGTTTCCCAGGGCTGTTGATATGATCCTGTAACTAGAAAATATTTAGCCTATTAAGTAAACCCAGAATAAGAAAAAACAAAAAAGTCTGTACTAAAAACTAAAACTCAAGTCCTTGTCAGCCTGGGGTTCTCAGACTGCTGAAAGCAATTTCTCAGCAGGCATTACTCTGCCAAACACAGCCTACCATATGCCCTTTAGGATTCCGCTGAGCAAAGGCAGGAAAAGGCTGTCTAATTTGTCTGGAGCCCAGCATCTTCACAACCTCGCCTCGCACCAGGCGATAGACAAGAATGCAAGTCCCGAGTTTTGAAGGTTCACCTAAGCTGGTTCACTTATTTTATTCTTACCAGAAGCTTTTGAACAGTTTAACAACGATTAACCTTCTCCAAGCTGCTGCTATGTAATAGGAAGATGAGAGATCTTGTTTTAAGTAGTCTAAACCACTAGTTTACCATCAGCAGTAAATTACCAAGCAAAGCAGCGATTCCATTGCTTTCAGAGTGAGTATCTAAAATTATGCATAAATAATGCTTGCATTCCCTTTTGTGGAATGAAATGCTTGGGTTTTAGGGTGCAAATCTGTAAATATTGGATAAAGTGGAGTAACCATACCCTACTCTAAAGTCAAGTGGATTAGAAGTAGGAGGAACTGGGATGGTGCCAGTGCTGATTTTGCCTTATCACGAATTATCTTAAATGTTTCTGGTTTGAGAACAAGATAGAAGAATGGTCAGTCTGGCTCACGGAAGTTCATTGCACTGATTCCAGACAAATTCAAGAGCATCCATAGAAACAGGTTATGCCAATCTAATTAAATCAATTTAGAAAGAGATTTGGTTAAATCAGTGCAATTTGTGCGTTCATAGATCAATCTTCAAATCAGGAGGTCTCTTGAGCTAATGAGGCGTAGCAGTTATTTACTTTGGGGTGCTGGGCAGTGGTCATCAATTAGGAGTCATTAATAAACCCTGGCAATAAAGAGCTCAAGTACCCCCAGTGACTAATGGGGAGCAGTTGCAGAATGTATTAGCACAGTGTTCTGCCTCTGTGTTTCTCTGCAAATCACTTACCTCACTTTGGGCATTACATAAAAATAATGCGTGCTGGTGACTGATGATGGGGCTTGGAGGTTCCCTTGGAAGGAAGGATTTAGAAATTATCTGTGATTTCAGGCTGGGTATAGTGGTGGGGTTTTTTTACTGCTGCATAAAGCTTTATGTCTGCTTTCTGATCTTATTACCAGAACAAAAGCAGTAGTAGTTGAGCTCTTTCATGATCAAATAGCTATAATTACAGTTTCACAAACCTGGGAAATGAGCAGTGAGATGAGGTTGACTGATGTGTCACCAATATAAATCTAATCTAAGACACAAGCTGAGGGAGATGCCAAAAATACCGTAGCAGTGGAAATTCAACTTTAAAGTGGGGATGAAGGGGAGGCAGTTTACAAGTGTTTCCAGCAAACGAAAACATTGACTTGGCAGACGGAGAACACGAAATAGTGTTGCCAAATGTCCATGACCCTTTCCCCTTCCACTGGAGGAGCCCTCCTGCACTCTGCCGTGGGCTGCTCCCACGCATCCTTGGCGTGCCGGGATGGGAATGACATCTGCTGGTTATCATGGAGGCCTCCCTGAGCTACGCCTTACACTTCTGCCCTCCCGAGGGATGCTGAAGAAGCCCTTCTGTGGTAGAAGCGTCCACCCTTTCCTCTGATGCTTGGGAGTGACCCTGGTTGCAAGTGGGGCTCTGTTTAGGATGGGGGTGTGGCGTGGGCACCCCTCATGTTTGGGAGCCCGCCCGATGCTGTGTAATCTATCAGAATTGTATTAATCCCACTAACGCAGCCGCCATCTGGCCCCGCTGCTGGGCCGGCTCGCACGAGCCCCCATGATGGATGGCCTCGGGAATTGATTAGTTGTTGTGCGAGACAAATGAACTGTTTTGGCAGAAAATACCAGAGGTCGCTGCGTGTGGTCAGGCACAAAGGCTGCTGAATTTTAAAGAGCTGCTTCCAGCATCTATTGCAAGGATGCCGTTTCGGAGCAGCACCAATTTTTGAGACGAGCCCAGTGCTCCGGACCACAGTTGGGGTGTTCTTCTCTCCCTCCAGCCCCGCTTTTGGAATCGCTGGTGCTGGAAACGAGTACAAAGCTGCAGAGATGCAGGAGCCAGGATCCTTGCCGTGTTGGGAATCACAGGCTTGCGCTGGTATTGTGCCTGCGGTTGGGTGGCTGTGCCGCAGATGTCTGTTGCTTGCACAAATGCTGGGCTGTGCAATCCCCATGGAAGAGCTTTCCCAGTTGCACGGAGCCCAAGCAGCCCACGGCGTGCTCAGCCATGGTGCGTTGCAAACAAAACGCCTGCAGGTCCAGGCAGCTGGGGTTTAGGTTTTTTTCAGGTCAGTGTTATTTAGAAATGAATGCTCTCTGGTGATCTTTAGCAAGCAAGTCCCTGACTTCAAGATGATTGCCAAGTTTATTGCTTCCCCCTCTTTTTATTGTCCCTGGAGCGGTGACCCTTGGGGCTTTGCTTTGTTGTGCAAAGGGGCAGCTTGTCTCAGGCCTGCCTTCCCTTCCAGAGTGCTCATCCTTCAGTGGTGGCTCCTCTTTGGGGTTTGCACAGCCACCTCCTCTCTGGTGCTGCCGCTAATCTACCAAAGTGCGTGCGGCGGCGCAGCAACGGGTGGGGAATTGGATGACACATGTCTCGCTATGTCCCGGCTGCTCTCAGAGGACGGCACGCGAGTGTGCCGGCAAGTGGGCAACACTTCCCCCGGGATGGCCTGCTGGTTCAAAATAAACTTGAGTTATGGATTTATTCAGCTTGTAAAACCTCAGCTGGCATAAATAATTGAGAAAGCAAAGGTTTGTCTGTGGTGCATACCTCAGGGACCCGCTCCTGCCTCCCTCCCTCCCACCACGCTTTCTTATGAAAATGATCCCAGTTGCACTGATAGATAATAACAACACCAAGCAATTAAAAGCTATGGGTGGCTGGAGAGAGGAGAAAAGGTTCAGTTAATGAGCTTTTCCTCTTCCTGTGCCCAGGAGAGCCTCAGAAGTGACGAGGCGATTAAAGCGAAGAGATAATTATAGATTATGTGAAAATGGGTCCCTTGGGGGCCGAGGGCCTTGACATAAACAGTAAGTGTTGCAAGTCTCTCTCGGCTCCCTGCGCTTCGCTCTGCTGGTCGCTCGGCAGTGCCGTGCCAAGCAGACAGGCGAAGCCACCTGTTAGCGGCACCCCGGGCTGCTCCGCAGCGGGTCCACTGGGATGTGGCTCGAACCAGCCCCTGGAAAAGGGGAGAGGACGTAGCGCCCGATTGCAGCCCTCTGCCCAGAGCTTTGTGCTGGAGGTAACCTGCGAGGGGGGAGGAAGGGGATGGGGCAAACAGGGAGGATGCTCTGTGCGCCAGAGGAGAATATCTGAATTTCAAGTCTCTTGTGCCCTTTTTCATGGCAGTCTCAGTGATTGGTTAGGAAGCAAACAGGTTTACAGCACTCCAGGTAAGAAGTGGAGGCTGATTTTTTGGCAGATCTTTTCCATGAGCTGATTAAAAACTATTGGCTCAGCATGTGTTTTAGACAGCTCATGAAGAAGGCTTGTGAAGCCTTCCAAGCCTGGGAAGAGATGGCTTGGGTTAAGTCCTTCCACATCCTTATAATTGAAGGATGGAAAAAGCTGCCCATGTGATACCTGCAGGCAACAGATAGCTCGATGCTGAATCAGAGTAGCATCTCTTACTGGGAATGGGGGAGAGCGGAAGAAAATAACTTTGGGGGTTGAACACGTGTCAGCAAGGGAGGAGGGAAACCCTTCTGGCCATCCTCAGGAAATAGATTTAAACACATTCACTGCCTTTACTGACAGTCAAGTGGTTGCTGACTTGAAGACTCCTTTTTAGCTCAACAAAAAGAGATGGTGCTTGTATATCGCACAATCTGATATGCAAACAAGATTACAGTCTTCCATTTAGCTACAGGTTTCAAATAATTGTGCACATCTCTGTTAGGTTGAGTTTCATTATCTTTCCCATCTGAAGATGCCTTGGATGCTGTATTTTTTACTTAAATTGAGATTTTTCTGAAAATACTGATAGAAATGCTATGGATTGTCATCCTGTTCTCCCCCCCCCC